>JAQGAF010001351.1:0-32024 GCA_034687865.1 Kryphioiulus occultus | reverse complement strand
ATAAAAATACAGCGCAAACTCGGTTCTTGGAAGGCTTCGTCAGGAACACTTAGGTAGATCCCCAACAGGGTCAACAGGAGCAGCCACAGACACCTCATGTGTCTCAACAGAGCATGCAGGTGTCTTGATAATGCCAATTCGGCAAATAATATTGGCGTAAGGTTTCCTTATTTCCATCATTGCGAACTAGCTGTTGTGCGAGTTTTTCTTTTGTCCCTTTTAGTCTACCCCCCCCCACATGTTTCTCTGTTTGTTTTTTTTCGATCTTCCTAAAAAAGACTACCATCCAGTGAGGTGTTTTTTTTTCATCCACGATCATTTGAGGTATTATTAACTCCAAATTTGTATTTTGGCTGCATTTTTTTTCGTACAAACGGTTTACTATCTCAATGTTTTGTAAGAAAAGAGGCACGGATGAAAAAAACGAAAGAAAGGATGAGCAGTCACTTTAAAAAGCTCTCAGGTAAGCAGGTTAACCACCCCTCGGTAGCCATTCATTGAAAAGTTCATTCCCCAATTACAAACTTGCCGGCACAACCACATTCCCCAAAGAACATTCACCTAGCTATAGCTATGGCAACTTATGCAATAAAAGCAGACCCATGATGACGCTCAATCTTTGGAAAAAAGGACCTCCAAAATTTCATTACCTTCAAGGTCCGTTGCACCTCATTTCTCCAACCCTTTCCCCCACATGTTTGTTAATGGATTTCAATCTTTTCAACAAATTGGGAATTGTGCGTGGAAATTGAGGGTTTATAGCCCACAGTGAGGGTGATGAAAAATCATGAAACTGGACTACTGTCTATTAAGTGCATCAGTCAAGCCCGTCTGAACGAACTGAGTGAAAGCTGGTCCTCAAGTCTACAACATGACATATAGGAGGTGAGAATGAGTTGCCAGGGTTTCCACAGAACCTGGGTATCCTGGAAAACCTGGGAAAGTCAGGGGATTTGTAACTGCATGTCTGGGAAACCTGGGAAAGTCTGGAGAATTTTGAAAAGCCTCCAATTATAATTCCTAATCAGAAGGTAAATCTGTATTTCAAATTATAATTTCAATCGAGATTTACCTTCTGGGTTGAAATCATCCAGTAATTAAGTTAAAAAATGTGTAGATTATACATTGTACTGCGGTTTTTAGGTGAAGTTACCCTTTGCACATTTGGCTTCATTATGACAATATCGAACTTTGTCAAATTAAAATAAATTCCCAGAATCCGAGTACCCCTAATTAAAAATCCAAATTAAAAAAGTGCATTAATACGTTGATGTTGTTTAAATTCCTTTATTATACCAATTCAATAATTATCGCCCCATCTAATGGACATATTAAAACATTATTAATTCTGAAGGGCAGGTTCTTTTTGCCTAATATTGATCGAAGGATAAACTTTAAAACCCAGGGGAAAATGAAATGTTTAACATGGGAAACCTAGAAAAGTCAGGGGATTTTTTTACTAAAGCTGTTCGAACCCTGATTTGCTCTCTGGACTTGGTAAATGCAAAAGTGACTTCGCAGTTTTGTTCCAGAGATTCTCATTTTCTCAGTACTCTTGATGGATGGCAATTGCCGAAATCAAAAATTGTACATTGTAGACTCCAGAGACTGTCAACAGGCCACCAAAGCTGTTGTTATCCAGAACGTTTTGCGCATTGCTTGGTCATCTAAACAATATGGCAGAAAATTGCAGGCTACATGAATTTCATAAAATGAGGACAAATACCAGCTGTTTGGCCACAAGTTTTCTGTTGCCGTACCAGTGATGCTCTCAAAGGCAGACACTGTGTTTAGCCAGTGAATTTCGTAAATAGCAGTAGCGCTAATTCTGCCAGTTCAATAGAGTACATCTGATAACATTGGTTGATTTTTATCTTTTGATTCTAATAATGCATGCTTGAAGAATGGTCAACCTAGAAATCATGTACACGTACATGTAATTTTAGGTCTGCCTTGTTTGTTTGTTTGTTTGTGGAATTTTTAACGTTGGCCTATTTTCGCACCTATTGGGCCCATCACCAACGCCAGGGGGCAGACCGTCCACCTGAAAATTTAGCCGCATGGAGGAATACGCCCCCCTGAGGGATCTTTAACGTGCGGAAAGCAAGGGGAATCCGCAGATCCAGCGCCGGCAGGTCTGCCTTGTTCAGTATTCAAAACCCATTTCTTGTATCGCTAAAACCAGTACAAGCTTATAATTGTATATTCAGGTTTCCCACAGAACCTTAGAATCCGGTAAAACCTGGAAAGTTAGTGGATTGATAACTGACTAGTCAGGGCAAGTCAGGGGGATTTTGAAATGTTTGCAGAAGTCAGGGGATTTTTAACTTTAAATTATAATTTCAATTCAAACAGTATTTCATATAATTATAGTGTGCACCATGGTTTTTAGGTGAAATTGTTCTTTGCGCAATGAAAGAATGCCCCAATATGACTGATTTTTACCCAAATGGACTTCCCCATGAAAAAATCGAGATTTGCGAAATTAAAATAAATTCCGAACACCTGACTACTCCTATAATCAAAAATCCAAATTAAAAACTCTATTAATAATTTGATGTCATTTAAATTCCCTTATTACAATACACAGATTCAATAATTATCATCCTAGTCAATGGTCATATTGATTATAAACATTATTTATATTATGGGGGGAGGGGTAATTTTCCCATAAGATGGGAAAACTAAAGGTCCTTCAAAATGAGAATGTATTATTTAATTTACGATTTAAGTTCAAGTATTTAAGTTTTGCAAGATCCCAGAGATGAATGTTCCATCTCTGGGCCCAAAAACTTATGGGAATCTTACAAAGAACTTCAAGTTTTTGACTCGGCTATTTCTGATGATATCTCAGAATTAAATCCTAGCTGACATACATGTACAAATTCGCTTATAACATGATAAAGATGCAGGGAAAGGGAAAACGGGGTAAAACTAGTTTTCACTTTTTAGCGTACTTCGTATGTTAAATTTATTGCCACTGTATTACAATTGGGTTAAAAATCCTGCGTAAGGCCGGATATTGAACTTGAACTTTCTTGTATTTTAATTACAATTTGCGCTTAAAGAATTCGCTATGCAGCAGTTTTAAATACCTGCACGCGAACTGGTTAGGAAAATTGGTTTTCGGCTACTTTTGGATGATGGTTGACAAGATTCCAGCCGTGGCTACAGATAGGAATACAAATTGATGGACAATTCGGCAGGCAGTCAGGCATAGACATGTATACTAGCGTATAGTCATGTACATCCTAAAATATGAAAATGAGGGACATACCTTGTCAAGTAATAAATTAAAGGACATAATGAATCGTTTTCTGCATACGGGCATTTGAATTGACCGTCCGACAAATCCGACAAAAGAAGAATTTTTATTATTCGGAATGTCTCTGTGTGTGTCCACCAGCTTAATTGCATATTATCCTGTAGTTGGGTCAACTTTGTGTGACCAATGCACTGTATACCAAATACACAATAAAATGTTGCAAAATAAAATTTAATGTACAGGGTGATCATAATGTACTACCCTCATTACAAAAATAAAGAAAAACTGAACAAATTTTGGAAAAGTTAGAATAACTCCTAGTTTTTATTATTTCATAAATTTGGTTAGAAGGGAATCCCAGCAGGCGGCGCTGCAATCGCTAGAATGGAAAATAACACCTACATACTGTACATGTAGCAAAACCCTCATGATTGCCGCTGGTAGCAGCTTATCAACTTTTCCGTCCTGCGATTTCGCCCAGAAATTTTAACTTGGATAAAATTATTGCATATCTTGAATGCAGACAATGTTTATGAACACGCACGTAATTACTGAATGGTATCCCCGTATGCAAAATGGCTGATTCATGTTGCACGACATCTGCAGTTTTATTTCAAACTTTAGAGGTCTTCACGTGAGCCTTGCATGCAGTTATGCAGGTGTGCAAACATAACTTTAAAAGTTGAAAATCACATTCATTTGCGTGCAATATTGATGGTGGCGACATCTATGGCAGGCAAGAAACTATATTTATTGTACGTGACAATCAAAACATTTAATGTTACATTTGTAAAGCAAATTAAAAAAAATAACATGGTACTTGTGAATCCTGTCAACTGGCAGTTTTACCTATCTGCACATAATTTTTCCTGTTAAACCATACAAAGGTACAATGTTTTGTAAGCACAAATTTTAGGGCAGTCTTAATGTAGAAATGCATGTATACTTTTATTTTTAAATTTTATTTACAAATTTAACATTAAATGTTTTAATATTTATTGAGTATTGAGTGAAAAATGCCAATACGTCGCGGTAATAAATCTTAATTCGATGATGCAGTTCATACACGCAATACACGAGGTTAATGTCCATCACAAACATTTACTAGTTGCAAAAAAATACTTCCTTGACGGATGGAATGCTGAATTAGGAGGCAAAGCCGTGGTCAAGGTGTTTTCCGAAAAATTCTTAATAATGATGAGACTGGAGGAAGGAAACGGACATTATACATGTACAGTAGAGGGTAAAATGGGAATTTAATTAAATTAACGTACATCTGTTATAATCGTTTCGAGGGGTTAGTTTTCCTTTCAAGACGAAATAAATTCTCAAGACTTCCAGTGGTGAGAAATTAGTTTCGAGGAAGCACAATAACTTTCATCGGAAGTGAATCGTTAAACATTTGTTCGCCAATTAATTATGGGTTAACGTTAAATCAGAGTTTGGTGCAACGCAACATAAAATGCAGTCAAGAATTTCTTAACTTACCTACAGTAGTTGAATTTTAGTTTTTTCTAAAATAATCATTTAATTGCCGCTTGGGAAATTTAGACACTGTTAACTGAATTCGATTGTGTTTAACTTTCAAACTGGTTTATGGGAATTGCTATTGTTCGTATTTTATGGGATGGCTGAATTATTCATTATGTTGACCAGACTGTTGAACGAGTTTTTTTTGGGGGGAGTTTAACAGCTTCTCTCCAACTCAAATGGTGACATCCTATGCATTTTTTGCTCGTTATGGCGAAATTATGCAATTAACCAGAATGCTTTTTTCGAGTAAAACGTGCTTTTCGTGCAATAGATTTCCCTCGTTTTTGATAAATCTAGGTCAGTAAATTGGAAATTGTGATATAATTTGTAATACAACAGCGTATTGTTAACAAGAAAATACAGTAGATGATGTCCTCGCTCTCTTCAACATGCCACTGTGCCACATAAATAATAATTTCTCATGTAGTGTATATTTGCTTTGCAGATTGGAAATTCAGACATTCATTTATTTACATGTATTATGACACGCTTAATTGTGCATCCGGCTTCGGTGATATCAGTTGTGGGCGAAATGAAGTATACAGGGTGTTTCTGAAGTCATGATCACAAATGTAACAGGTATAAGAACTCATGAAAACAAACACATGTACCGGTATATCTTAGCAATTTTGAGCTTGAATACAAGTTTACATGCACTATCATACCTACAGTACATGTGGTTGTTTCATTACCAGCTTTCTGGTTTTCTTGTTCCCTTTTCTGGTTGAAGGCCAAAGTTCCAAAAGGATTTGGAGGTTTTTTCAACTGACGAGAAAATTGCCAGAGGATATTTGGATACGGTATACAGCTAAACGTACTTCGTGTTAATTGTTGGGTTTCTGAACCACTTTAGTTTCTGCTTGATGAAATGTGGGATTGGCAGTTGACAGCAGCGTTGCACGCATATGTAGTATACCTGCAGAGGATCCTGAAGTGAAATGTGCCTGTATACAATATCCGGATTTTGGAAATGTACTGGTTAAAGATACCTGGCGATATATCGTCGTAAACTTCTATCCTTTTCTTAGCGTATTGCCATATCCAACTTCATCCACTTACGATCCTAAGAAAATAGTTTAATTTTTGAATTATTCATGGAAGAAGCATCTATGTTCACTTCAATTCGATCGTCGCATGCATAAACTATTTTTTTTTCTTATCTTAATTGCAGGATACGCTTTGACTGATTGAGATCCATAAATTGGATTGCAATGATGTCATTGAAAAATTGTAGTGGGTTATTTTTACAAATTGTCTATTTTTCCCTGCTGACCAGTTCCGTCCATTTTTTTTCCGTTTTTCTAAATTACTTTCAACATATCCTTCGTTTCTCAAAGGAGTTTTACTGGAGTTTTATGAGAAAAACGTTGTGTGCGTGACATTCGTGAGGTAGATAAGCTGTTGTGCACCCAAATTTTGTTAAAGGAAAAGTGAGGTTTTATTTAGATAGATAAATAGTTATGTTTGTAATTGGATTCATGTTCTTCAAAAAACGCCAGTAAATTTATTACTTAAAGGCGGGTGTATTCTACTGTATACGCAAGAATGGAAAAATTTCTTGCAGTAACTTAATGCTACCAATGACTACCATTATAATGTACTAAGTTGCGTGTAATATTTTTCTATTAAGGTTCCAATTGATTTTTTAAAGTTATCCCTAATGGTTCCTTAACATCCGAATTGTAATTATTTAGCTTTGGTGAACGGCACACCTTAATTGTTAATGACTTAATGTATCATAATGTAAAGGCGTTTAATCTTCTATAGGCCTACTCTGTTAAGAGTTCGAAGCATTCTATCTTAAGCCATGTTATTAAATTTGTTTGAACTTCCTATTCATGTTATTCAAGAACGCACGATGCAAACGATCATCTTTTTTAGCACGTAAGGAAATTATTTTTAAGTACAATTTGGCTGAGGATGGTTGGAATACTTCAGAGGTCATTGTTAACTGAATTTGTCTAATCAGAGATAAACCAATTAAAAAAGCTAACGTTAATTGCACAGGTTTGAGCTAAAACAAGTCCGAAAGCAAATCCTAACCATAATTATAAAACAGGAAGTCTGTATTAAAATATGTAAAGATTAATGGTGTTCTATTGTGATTCTTTATTGGGCTTTAATGAATACATGCAAGTAGCATCACCATGATAACGTTACGTGATGAAATTCAAACATTTTTACTATTTGTCGTACACGTAAAACATAGTAACGTAATTTTAATTTTATTAAAAAAAACATTTATTGCAGCATTATTCGCCATCGAACCATCTTTGAGGTATGAAAATGAATTCTTCATAGGTTCACTGTCTTTCAAATTAAATTTAGTGTGTATCGTTAAGTAATGAAGGGGTTTCAAAGTTTTGATATCACATTATCACCATGTACAATAATTGCTACATGTATAATGGTCAAGTAGAAAAGCGCAAGGGCATGCGATGATTGACTTAACCTCTGATTTTGGTTGTTTATGTTTAAAGGTCTTTCTTTTTTCTTTTACGCACTCATTATGTTTCTTCCTATTCTAATAATAGAGAGTTTATTTTCTTAAAAAATTCCATTCATGTATTGCTATGAAACTGTTTCTTCAGAGGTCTAAGGTGATGCTATAAATTGGCCTATTGTGAGATGCAAATGGATTCTTACTTCATAGGTCAAAGTCACGGTATGAAATTCACTTAAATTCAAAATCAAGGCGAGAATTCGAAAATTTGCACAGGCAAGATTGGATGCCACAAACGCCTGCTGACAATGCACACAAAAAGCGATTTTTTTAAAGGTTTGGCATCTTTCCTCACTGCAGACTAAAAACCACACCTTTTTTCAAATACTCACCCCCTTATTTTTTATTCACTTTTTATGAATTAAAGAGCAGGACTGCAGGATCCTATATTGCGAAGTGGTGATGGTAATATATACGGTCTGTGGGTAAAAAAATGGCAGTACGAATAACCTGAAAGTTATGTTTTACTGTTTTTGGTGTCAACACCCTTTGAATGTACATGTATACCTGAGAGAATTTTAGGGGATGAGACGATGACTGCTTTTCCAATCACGTCTTTGCATTGCTATGTGCACTTTGCAATACTTCAGCTTTCACTTCAGCTTTCAGTGAAAAACTACATTTTACTATAGCGTAAATGTGTTGAAAATAAAGAAATGACCTAATGGAAAACACGAATTCAAAATAATATATGTACATGATCGTTACATCATTGAATTATGTTAGGTACATTGTAGTAAAACGTTTAAGGATTAGATTCATCTTAAAACACATTCTATTCGTGATTATTGAAGTGTTAAAGATAAAAAAACTGAGGGAAATCACTATTTGTAAACTGTTTGCCTAGTTGTGAACAAGATCTAAAAAATGGTATTCCTTCCTCTTTCATTATTTCAACTAATTTACACTAACCGCCACTCGTGTGGTTGTAATAGTCCACAAGAAATCCTTTGATGGTAAAAAAAATTCTTCCATGTGTGGTCAAATTGAGCACCTGCCTGTAAAAAGAACTAGCCGTTGACCCTTTCAGTTATTTGGCATTAGCATTCAACTTTAGTATCGTCGTTTAATTTAAAGTGTTAAGCTGAGACTGTTTCCTTGATAAAAACAAAAGGCTGTGGATCAGTGCAGGTTAATGAGCAGAGAGATTTCAAGCAGCCAAAATGTGATGTTTTTATACTGAATGGATTGGTATTTGAATGTCTAACATGCACTGAAGCAGCTTTACATCCATGACATTAAAATACTTTTTGTACCATAACACGTAAAATGATTATCTCGTTTAAATTCTTTCAAATTGGAAAGACTAATTTGCTAGTTATTCGCAAGGTGGCAAATTTCATGGTGTACCTGCACAATACAATATAATTGAAAATTACTAATCTCTATATTTTTTGCTCCCTTTTTTCATTCGTGAAATTGCCCAGCGTTGGACATTTGCGCCCCCGTAGTCTGTTATAATCAACTGGGAAAGAAAAATTCGTTAATATCTGCTATGATATTTGAAAATGATGTCACGTGGGTGTGGTTCTCTTAGGAAGTGTCACTGATACAGATACTCACTGCCGAATAGAATAGAAGGAGAAAATTGTGAACTGCAAAGTGCATGTTTGGACTAGGAAGTTTCGTTTCGTGGGTGTTACCAAAAGTAATGCAAGGCTAGGGCTAAAAATTGAATAAGCTCATAAATAACTTCATGTATGCAACCTTTCCTTAGGAATTTGATGCACCGTTATTTTTCAAATATGTTTGCATCGATCAGGTTTTTAAATGCAATGGGGGTGACGTCCCTGATGCCAAGACGAGGTCTTGAAACTCGTGTGGGTTGAAGGCCAGTCTGTTCTTCCTGGAGAGTTTGTGATGGTAAATTTTGCTTTGAAATCAACGCAGCACTTAATTTTAATCGTATGCAGGCTGTGTGCAGGCTGGAAATAATGTAGCTAAATTGATCGAGCATGTTTAGACCACCATTATTTCATTGCCTTTGCAAATTTTTCGGACGTGTTGGATAGGTTACTCCTCACTAAGGAAGGATAAAACAAAAATGATGCAGTGTTCCTGTAAGCACGAATTTGCCCTCGGATGAATGATGTTCATATTTTTTGCCCCCTTGTATTTCAAGATGCGTGTACTTCTTTTTTATGGACTGCACTTAAAAGTCAAATTACATTTTTCCTAAATGCTAATTTGCGAACATGGATCCCATTTTGAGGGTAGTTGACTTTTATTGCAGGATTTACCGGAAGTTATTCTCCGAAATGTTAGGTTTACAAGTGTTTTGAATCAGATTTCGACAATATCTGTCTCCATCCATCACAAAACTGCCCTATGTATATGTACATGTATATTGCTACATGCAATAGCAAGGTGTCGGCCATGGAAGTCGAACGTCATGAAATGAAATTTAGGTCATGGAAGTCATGAAATTTACGCTAGCGTAACGACATTTTTGACTTTCAATGTTTGACAGATTCGCAAAATAAAAATTTGGCTTAAAATTCATAAATTTGTCGTCCAGTTTTGCAACTAATTTCTCCTGCGACGTTTTTTTGGCCAATGATCATGTTACTTCAACTCAGTACCCTATGCCATCTTTAATGCCATCTTTAGCGTAGAGGATGTGTCAATGGCCGCATATTCGAACAGGCATTGCAGATTTTTTTGAAGTCATGAAAAAGTCATTGAAAGGTCATGGAATTTGCAATGTCAAATCTTGTAGGCACTCTGAATGGTCGCTGAGGTAGTTTTCATGAAGTTTAAATCATTTTCCCATTCTTTCTAGACTTGGAATCCGATTGCTTCTCAGCCATTCCCATGAACACCTCATGTTCCAGCAGTTCAGTCGACGTACAAGTGAAACAAGAGCCGTTATCAGAGCCAAGTTCACCACAACCAATGATGTCATCGTGCTCGTCTCCATTCTCCGACATCGGTTCAAGTCATCAGTTTTTCAACAGTAACGGCAGCGATTGTGGTCATTCCATCAGCAACCATGTCCAGCATCCTCACACACTTCTGAAGCAGCCAACTATCGTATTAGCCACCAAGCCATCGTTGAAAAACAGCCGACAGGTGTTTTCCAAAGTAAAAGTGGAAAATGCACTCTCAGGTGGGTGAAATATATGTACTGTAGAAAATGTTTTGCAGGAGTGCTATAATAGCAGTAAATATTCCCTGTATATGTGGGCACAATAGGGATATGCTAGATGTGCTCATTTTGAAGTTGAACAGATGTGCAGTGCTTGGGTTCACACTTTACACCAGTATTTAGATGAATGTTGCACTCAAATAATCATTGCCGGTAGTGTACTGCAAGTGGCTTAATTGATCCATGTTACATGTACGTGTATATGCCAGAGGAACACAAATCATCTGTTGGTACGAGAGTGGAGCAAGAATCTAGAATCTTGCAATTTCGTGTTATAGTAGGGTGCCTGGCCGTCTGGAAAACCTGGAAATGTCAGGGAAATTGAAATGGTCTGGAAAAGCTAAGGAAATTCATATAATGTCTAGAAATTTGTAGTGGTACAACAAGTTTGATTGTTATGAAGCCTCAGAAAAGCAATAGAAAAGCTGCATTTGTTCTCAATTTTTTCTAAAAGTTTCGCTTACAACGTTTCTATCATCGTTAATAGTTCTACACATACTTCAACTTGCCCCATAAATTTCTTGGGTGTCATTGACGATGCACGCTTATTGCTCATGGATTTTTTCGTGTTTTCACACGTTAATTTACTTAACCCATATTTGCCATTGATTTTACGTTCATTTCCTGTTGTTGTTCAAATGGAACACGTTGAAAATGACCATGGCCTGTCCGTCATTTTCGTTGCTGCTCAGCTGTCATACACTCCAATAATGTTAAGTTGTGTTCCCTGGTTGCACAGAGGTTTGCAGTCTGCAGCATTACTTAGCTGCTATGCCATAATTGTGTGGTTTGTTAGACGTATTGTGAGACGAGTTTTTTCACATTGCTCTCTGGATTTTTGAATTAATCGTGATTGCTAATCAACAGCTTTCTCCCGTCTTCACAAGTTGCCTGCTATAGCATGCAGGCAATGTCGAGTATATAAAAACTGAAAAATCACGTGGTTGATAGATAAATTGAGCAATTGACTGCGGACCATATACTGGGATACATGTACGTGCATATGGTGGCCGTTCTTTGTCCTGACTGGCTGCTCAATTGAAATAAATTGTCCATTATAGGGTCGTGTTCTATTCTGGCAAGTATAGATAACCAGATCATAATATTTTCGGACATATGGGGAGATATCAATGAAATTGCTCCAATAAAAATAGTTTTTTGTCAAATTTATTACTCCAGCTTTCAAATGAATCTTTTGAAAGTGGGGCCCTTGAAATGAATGTGCCGGAAGTGTTTGGGTTCATGTACATGTAATTCGCTATAGCCGATATTTCATAAGCCAAATATCTCCTGAAATTCAGAAATGGTTGTCTCGTGTCTTGAGAAATCGATCGATGGCTACTTGGGAACGCAACGTTCACGTTGGAGAAATGTGGGTCGACTAATTGTTTGTGATAGTTACCAAGTTACAGGCTAAATGGGAAATTGGTTTACCTTCAGGTATCGACTGAGGGCACAAACTCACGTACATGTACAGTATGGCGTTGCAAGGAACTGGGCCAAGTGCTACAGCCTGTGCAACGGATATTGCACGTTTCCAATTGTAGACCACTTTTTTTATCTTGAACAGGTCACCGAGTTGTCCAGTTTACAAGGATATTTTAATTTCCTTTTCAATCACCACTATAATTGCGTTTAACAAATAATTTCCCCTCAAGCGATATCTACAGTGTGGTTTGTTGGAACGTCGTAGAAAAAATTGAAATAGGCAAAATGATAAGCAACTTGTTCCCTACAATGATCACAACTTGCCGTTGGCTTCGTTAATGGCATCCTGAAGTTTTATGTAAAACAAATTTAAGTGACGCGTTTTTTTTTTAAAGTCATGACTTTTGAACATCGTTCAGTAACTCTGTCATACACATCATTGTGGGTTACATGAAATTCATCAGAAAGTTTCACCAGTGTACGCAGACACGTTCATGTCTATCCAAACAATTTTCAACAACGCAATAGGGAAAAAACAAATAACTCATGCTGATCGCCCATCCATTTGTCAATTCCTACCATCAATTCTGTATCAGTCAGAAAATGTTTTCCCTCTGTTTTTTTTTTTTTTTTTTTTTTTTTTTTGCATAACAAACAAAATGGAAACATGTTGATCTGTTTGCATCAAACCTTTGTGTTTTGGACAGATACGAAGTTGTCGCCATATACTGGCAACATTTTCTGATTAATTTTATGTGTATTTAAGCCTGTACAGTAGCTTACGAAAAACGTATACGCGTAAGGTCCTATAAGCGCTGTTCTATTTGTGCACTTTGTTTTGGGAAAACTTTAGAACTACATCAGCGACGACAACGGCATGTAGTGATCACTTTAGGGAAGAAGTTGCTTGACATTTTGTATATATCAGTTTTTGTATACGACATTCCAATAATTATAAAATAAACAACAATTGTGGAAAATAGTTGAAATTGCAAACATGTATGAGTTTTGCCTCGAGTGTACAACACGAATAACCACTTGCTGAGCCTCGTGAACCATGGGTTAAGACGATCTGCATTTAAATAACTTTAATGATTGTCTGCTGTGCTGACAACCCTGACCACTGACCAGAGTCACCTGTTACTTCCTATATCCAGGACGGCTTTTAGTATTCCATTTACCAGTCGTGAATCTTTCTAACTGATAACGGAATAACAGGATCAGTGTGTTTTAGCCGGTTTTTGACTTACTTTGTTTCCACGCTCCAGTATCTTATGATAGGCTACGACAAATTGCAAGCTTTCGAGTAACGAATATGGTGCCAGATTTCTTTAAAAAAATAATTTAGACGAAAATAGAGCGTAGCCTTGGACCTCATTAATTCAATTCTAGCACAGCTCAGGGAACCTAGACGTGAATAATGCTGCTCGTATAAAAATATAAAAATGCTTATGAAAATAAGGCCTCGTAGATTAGTTCAGTCTCAGGCAGCCATGGCCTGAGGCTCTAAAGATAATAGGATCTATTTGTGGGGTATTAGATAAATACACCGTAGATGCTAATTTATTAAAATCCCTGGGAACTTGCGTCTTTTCCCAAGATGCTGGCATTTAGTTATGTGCCAAAATGTTGTTTGAGGATATTTAGCAAGATTATTTTATATCGGTACCAGTTATCAAGGTTGTAATTAAACCCTTGTTGCAATGTGCTTGTTCATTCTTGTTATAAAATATCTAAATATTTGGCGAAGAAATGTGGCAGAAGCTTTGTTAAGCGGGTATTTTATGGAAATAATTTATTAAGGGATTAGTATGTGTACAGAAAGGTCAACTTATGACATAGCAAAGCTTTATAAATTACGTCCCAAAACCCTTTGACAGAAATAGTATTTAATCACCCAAAGTTCAGCTTAACAGAAATTTGCCAGGTTAAACGCTCAAGTCTGTAATTTAACCAGCGCGCTTGCAATAAATTTTATTTATCATTTGCAACTTGCCCTTTTTTAGTCTGGCTTTTATTAGAGACTGGTTTGTATTAAGCCATATACATGCTTTTTGGTATCCAAAACATATCATGAATCAACAAATTAGTTTTATGTACTTTAAAATCCGGACATTACACCGTGTTGAGAAATTGAAATTGGTGGAAACTTATTGGAAGAACCAGGGTGGCAAACAAGTCCTAAAATGCCCTGTACATTTGTTGTCAGATTAAATGTAATGTGACATGCTGACTGCTTTTAGCTTAAATTGGTACAGGTGCAGTTTGACACCACTTTTGTTCTTCTTTTTAATATTGTATTGATGAATAAAAATTTAAATACTGCATTCTAAAAATGTTACTGTTTTAAAAAATCCTAAAAAGATTCTTAATTTGTCTCCAAGAGTCCTAAAATAGTTCTTCATTTTTTTCATTAAAAAGTCCTAAATCTCAAAACTTGGAATTTGGTTGCCACCCTAAAGAATCAACATGTATTGGTGCTCATCTTCAAATAGGTTTTAAATGACTGTCACGGTTTGGATTGGCTGAACTATCAAGTTTTAATTTTAAAAGCAAATAATAATAAAAACAATTTTTTTGCGGTTCGAGTTGAATTATCATTTTAGTGAAGCGTACTTCATTGAACCATCATTTTTAATTGGATGCTACTTTGTCTCTACTTATTAAAACAGACTGTTTTATTTTTGACTTTGATTGAATTACTTAATTAAATTAATCCATTTAACGCTTGTTCTTTTATAGGCTTCTCGTTACCACCTACACCCCCATCCAGCAATAGCAGTGACAGTGAAGGCAGCTTAAGTCCTGTGTATTCCCAGCAGCCATCTAGTCCACCCAGCCTCTTATCTTGTCCATCTACATCCAGGAAGCATGGGACTCAAACACGAATGGTAGCATCACCTGGAACAAGCTTATTTTCCAGTGGAATCAGTTCATCCTCATCATCTTCATCATCTAAACATTCTAACAACACTCCTCTCATAAGCAGCCAACCAGTAAGCTCGTTTTTCAAGCCTCTACATGTACTGCATCGGATATGGGCAAACAATAATTTTAAATATTGTGTCCTGAATGAAATACTTTGCATTAAAAGCTGGATAGTTTTTAATAAGTAGCTCAGGCCGCAATCGTTGCATAAAATAGTCTTAAGGCATCGCATTTAATAAGTTTGATCAAGGTTGACGAGTTTTTACGTCAGAAGCAAATTTTTACTTTAGTTTCATCTCTGTTGATTCGATATCAAACTATATAACATGTTTGAGTCTAGGAAAGTAAGAAATGATGAAAACAAAAAAATTGTATACTTTAAGCCAGATCATTTGAAATAGCTGGAACATGTTTTGATGAAAATAATTTCGTCATTGGCTATAAAATTTTTATAACATAGTTATTCTTTGGCACTCTTTTTTATTCTTTTTTTTTTTTTTTGTAAATCATATAGAAAGGAGCAACGGGTGTGCTAAACTTAACAGAAGAAGAGAAACGCACATTGTTAGCAGAGGGATATCCCATTCCAACGCGGTTGCCCCTCACGAAAGCTGAGGAAAAATCCCTGAAAAAAATTAGGCGGAAAATCAAAAACAAGGTAGATTCTTACAATGGGAGAAATTGTACTTGATCTTGGGCTGTGGACAGTTCTTAAGCGTCAGCTGTATTCTTAACAACTCTTAGATTTCTGCACAAGAAAGCAGAAGGAAAAAGAAGGAGTACATGGACGCTCTGGAAAAAAAGTGAGTTTCAAGGAAGGTGAAGTCATTTTGATGACGGTACACAATTTTTAACTCATTGTTTCTTTTTTAACGTTTTTTTTTTTTTGCAGAGTGGAAAATTTAGCGCACGAAAATAACGAATACCAGAGAAGATTAGATTCTTTAGAGTGTAATAACAAGTAAGACAATTATGTGATTTTTTTTTCTTCTTTTTTTTTAAATAACTTGAGTTGATAAATCTGCATTCCCTCTTCCAACCTCCATAAATTTCAGGAATATTGTTTGTTTTTGGAGTATTTTGAGGCACTAATAAAATAACGAGAAAATAAGTCAATTTCATGTCATTTTCGTCACGTGCATCTAAAATATACTTATTTCTAAGACTCTTCCAGTTGTGACCCTGTTGTGCACATGTAGTATATTTTCTTTCATGGGTAAAGAAATGGTTTTATTTCAGGGCACTATAAACACTTGGCATCGTGTGTTGTGTATTGATAGATTCGTCAACTTTGTTATTGAATGATGTACCTTTTTTATTATTTCAAATGGAAAAACCTGTGCGCCAGTTGTGCTTACATTGTCATGTATGGTGTCATTTGGACTCGTGCGAATAATATATAATATATTCCATCTCGTTTATTCGCAGGTCCTTGTTGTCACAGCTGCACAAGCTACAGGGGATGATAGGAGAATTGCCAAACAAAATGTCTCGAACAGTATACACGCAGACCTCCACTCCTTTTATGGTAACTTTTTATGAAATGTATTCTTGCTGCCGTATTCATAGTGAATGGTACAAAAGTGTTTTCGAAATTTTTTCACTTTCCACTTTAACCAAATCAGCAAAACATTTTTGATGATTTAGGGCGCAATGTGACTTTTCCTTTGAAAAGGCACGAAAATACTACTCACAAGGACAAATTACAGGGTCAAAGTTTCCATCAAAGTATTAAACATTTCACCATGTACAGCATAAAACATCTATGCCTTCATATAGATAATTTGGCTAATATTTGCAAAAATAAAAGCAATTTTTGAAAAGCATTAAGTCAAACATACAACAAAAACGTCAATTCAATACATCTTTGGTGTTTTCTAATTAGGAACTTTTGCTTTATTTGCCTGGGATGAATTTATATTAATCTTACCCAACCAAATCACTTAGCATGAGCACATATTATAATTGGCTCAGGGTCTAGCGCACCAATAAAAGTGCATGCAGTGAGACACAAGCTAAGTATGCTGTACAGATTGTTATATGGTGTACAGAACCAATAGGAATATCATCTGTTAAACAAATTTTGATGCATTCAAATTGAAGATTTTGATTTAAATTTAATTTACGTTCGTTTTCTTGCTGGCGAAAATGTGTATATTTAACTCTTTGCTCGATGATTTTAAATTTAGACATCGAATTTGGTCCGGTATTTGCATGTTGATTCCTGATTAATTTGCATTTGCTGTTTTATTTTTGAATTTTATTTTCATTTCGCTGCCATCCTAATTTGCTTGCCCTGTTTGCATCATTGCAGCCAAAGCGAGTTTGCCCAAAGTCGGGGAAGTCATGATGTAGTGACACTGAAACTTCCCAAGTGGAATTTGTCGCAAGTGGGCATGCCTTAAGGGTGCGTTTTGTTTGTTCGTTCTCGTGGTTTTGAGTTTTATTTGGCAAGCATGAGTTCATTGCGCTGTTGAAAAGTATTGTAATTGGCTTAGTTATCTTTAGCAATTTATCTTATAAATTGAGATCAATCTTTATATATATTTTTTAATTTTTGGTATTTTCATTTGCCTGTCATCCGTCTATTGCATTTACAGCGTTTTTAATGTTTTGGAAGTTTCAATTTTTAATTATGATCATTTTAGTACAGTTGCATTGCCCAAATACATTATTTTTCTGAGAACGGTTGTGTCGATATTCCAGTACATATAAGTGTAATAAATATAATTAAAGTTCTTGTTTTGCTTGATTTCCAGGTGCTTCTCCTGTTCTTTGTCCTTTGCCTGGGATCCTGGGGTCCTCTCGCCTCTAACTCTTTCTCACTGCCTAGTCTTCCCACGTTCCTTTTGGGCCAAGCCCACGAGAAGCACTCTATGTCCATTATGCATCTAAATTCTGACTTGGGCTTCATGCCTTGTTTCACTCTAAACAGTAAGTATGCTTATCACCCTATTTGTACATTTGACATTTGCTTAGCACATTTGCAAATATATATTCGCCTATATTATTTAATCTATGTATCTGTTAACATTAGTGATCGTGACTACAATAATTTTTTTTAAATCTCAAATTGCAGCACATACTCGTAACCTTCGCAGCATTGCAGACGGAACATCCCTCTTGTATTGATCATAACCCATTGGAACATTTATTCATTTATCTTATTGGCGGTGATTTCGACACAAAACGTCCTGAGCAACATCTACGAGCTGCTCATGAAAGTTTAGCAGAATATCCTGGTATGGTCAAGGTGATGATTAAATTGTTTACTCGACGGAATAAGTAGGTTTAAATTCAGGGTAAATTTAGTGAACTGCAAATGATGTGCCTGTTTTTACTTCCTTTTTATGGGATATTTAATTTTTGAAAACTTGCTTCAGAATCATTCCACTTGACACAAAGTGATAATTTTAAATCAGTGTTGTTCCTCAATCCAAGATAATTTGTGAGCTGAAATTGACTTGAATCTATGCCTTTCTTTTGTGCCCATTTTAAACCTAGAAATAGTTGAACATGTTTTGTTATTAACCAGATGTGCCTTTGCTTGAATGAAAGCAGCTCTGAAAAGAGACTATCTCTTGCCAATGGTTACTGTGGCTACATGTTTACTATTAAAGTGCTTTTATTTCCACTGGCTCTTGCCTAGGTCCATAGTTCTTGCCTAGTTCAATGTCATCTAGCTTCTAGTGAGTCAACTTGTTCAGTGCATTGAGTCAACATGAAAATCTAAAATTGCAGAATGCATTGTTGTGAATGAAACAATATTTGATAAACTCTTGACTTACATAATTTCTGCATCAAATTCCATAGAATTTTAAATAGGCATGAGAATAACTGTCTTTAAATTTAACTTCTGTCACTTATAACTCTATCATCTTTTTTTCAAATTGCATGCATGGTATGTCTGACAACATTACTCTGTAAAAATGTTTCATTTTTGAATATTTTTTTAGTTGTTTTAAGTTTTCATATAAGCATAATAGACGCTGCCTTAATTGTTTCATTTTTTTACAAAACAAAACGTTTCATGTCTTGAACATTTCATAATTTTGATGCAGGACGCATTTCCATTTTTCATACAAATACTTGATTTTATATCTTCCTCAGCCCCAATGTACTCATTTAAGTAAAAGTATGCATGCACTTGCGTACAAACTCACATAAACATTTTTTCGAGTACAAGGAGGACTCGAAAAACATCAGTAATGCTAGTCAAAACATTTTCCATTGAAATGCCGATTTAAACATTTACAGAAAATGTTCTATTTAATGCAATGAGATCAAATAATTATTACATTTTTGTTGGCACTCAGATAAATGAGAATACATAAAATACACTGAACAAGTTTTCTTTCAATGTAAGACATTGCGTGAAGAGCAAGATTAAGCTTCACCTGGGTAACATGTGTACCATTCAAAAGTAGTTCCTAAATCAAGAAATTTACACCTGCATTGATAGCATAGAGAAGTTTGGCAAGCCTATTATTGACAATTATTTAATAACTAAACTTAAGTGAGGTGACATCTTAGGCAGAGACAGTGATAATCCAATTAAACATTAGCTGCTCATTTTATCGTTGAGCTTATACAATGTTTTGTGAAGCACCCAACATTTTATATTCATTCTTGGTTGGAGGATATTACACTTATTTGGATTCTGCTACATCAACCAGATTTCCTGACATTGGTTCAGGGAAGTGTCGTGGTAGAGAATGTTTCAATTTAGCACCCTGCACCCTTCATTCTTTTTGATTCGCCTCAAATGCTGCTAGACTACAATACTAGTGTACACATTTTTGTACTTAATGTACAAAACATTCATATAAAATAATCCAGAGAAATTTTTTATCATGAAAAAACCTGCAAACTATTTTTATATACTACATATATCACCCTAAATGCATTCTTGTATTTTTTATTTTTTCAATTATTATTCGGTGTTTAAAAAAGTCACACAAATTCACCTACAGCATGTCAATCATCACATATATTGTAATATATGAAGGAAACATGGGAATCTTTATATTTGTCCACCACTTTGTTAGTTTCATTCATAATCTAGCCATTAGCAATTTTACCCAAAACGGAATTTTAGGGAACTTCCATCATCTAATTTCACCGTTTTGCAAACAAAAAAATAACAAATTAGATGCCAGATACTTTACTTGCTTCTTTTACTTCAAAATCATCGCTAACAACCTCCTAATGATATTTTAATTTAGCTTTTGTTCAGCTATTTATAGACGCATGATTTAATTAAGAACGGACTATTGCTGAAACATTTGCCAGTGAAGCATATATTATTTATTTGACGATTGACATTCGTAGCCTTTGCAATAGTACCTGCACAATTGTACGTAAGAATGAGATGCTTGCTTATTTGATGATCATTCCTTGGGGTATAATTCTTGATTTCCAGCAACTTGTACTAGATTCGTTTTCATTATACTGTAAATATTTTCGCAATTTGCTTTCCAAAAGTTCACCACATATTTTTTCTTGACTATATGCTATTTTGCATGTACTGTTGTACAGTACATGTAGTTATTGACCGCTATGCCATATTTTATTAGACTGTTCATTAACTCTAACCCTTTTGGCTTCATGTCCCATGTGTTTCATTGTGATTTGATCAAGAGTTCCTTATTTGAAAGGGATATGTGCAGGAATACACCTCTTAGTGTCGTTTTGGTCATTTTGCTTTTACGAGAGATTAACTTACTTTTGCTTTAGAAATTTGTTGTAAATTCAGATGCTGATTACTCTCTTTATAACCAAAATTGACAATTCTATTTTTAAAACATTTACCAAATCAACTTCAAATTATAAATGCGAATTTCTCGTCAATTTTGTCTGCATTCTCAGTGAGTGTTGTCCTACAATTTAAAAATTCTGTCTTTCTAAGTAGAATTGTAAAGATCTGCAGCCAGAGTAAACGATTTGTGACTTTAAATAGTGTGAGCAAGCGGGTAAGCAATGAGGTTTGATTTATAACTCAGTATTAAAAGCAAAAAGCTAGTAACTTTTGAGATTTACAATGTTGAAATTGGAATTTCGCTGGATTTGTATCCTCCATTCGTTTCAATTACGACACGACAACAACAACTTGCGTATTTGAATCACGTTTTTATTTTCATCTGGCGTGTGCGTAGCATGGGATTTTTAAAAATTGCTTTTTAAAATTTTAATCGCTCGGTTATCATGCTGTACATTATAAACTTATTATTCAAGTTCCACTGCAAAAGGACGCAGTGCCATACTTGACTATGCAACCATGAAGCCCATATTTTTATCACATTGAAGGCATTTTTCATTAACAATTATATTACCGAATAAGGGATTGCAGATCATGTATCAGAATTTTTTTATTATTTTATATCGGATAGTGATCAATTCTGCATCATCAGGCAATCATAAGAAGACTATTATAATATATTATTAAAAATGGAATATTTTATTTTGTATTGGTTCATCAAATACTACTTTAGGTTTTTTATAAGAGTGATAAAGTGGGTTAAATTATTGTAGAAAGTTTCATTCTTTTTGTGTACAGATTTTAATGTTTCCATGATTGTTTGCTTTCACTAGTTGTCGTCTTTACTTTTGGGAATCAATTTTCACGAGCAACGCGCTGGCTTCAATTGGTTGATATTGCATTTCCGCCAAGCAATTTTTTGTTAGGTTTTCTCTCAAAATTTTATTGTCCAAACCCGTGTCATCGGTTCTATGCATCATTTTCAATTGAATCAAGATGTTAGCAAGGGGTATTGGGATTCCTAATACAACTTTTTATCTTTACAAAACGGCTTTTGCAAACTTTTTCATTTTTTAAAACGATTTTATCATAATTTGTATTGTCATCGGTGAACTCTCCAATGGAACCCTACAAAAATTGGCCTTTTTGTATTTAATAATGCTTGACAGTATTTTTGAATGAAACTGAGGTGTTGGAACCAATGAGACAAGCCTGCAATGAGATATACCAGTGGTATAGTGCAATCTTGTAATTGAATTTTTTGGTGAAATGCCATACTCGACGCAAAAAATTCACAGCATCATGCTCTTTTGTTCATCTTTTTCTTTTTTGGCAATTTTATATTTAGTTGGGACCCTTTCTTAGGAGTTTCTCTTGAGACGGGAACTTTGTGCTGTGTCGTTTTCTCTCCCTTGAATTTTGTTATTGTATTAACCTACCCACCCCTTTTCTTCCAACATTTACAACTTATTATCGTGTTTTAGGGATTTCGCTTTAATTAAATGGCTTCAGATATGCAATTTTTGAGCTGCTGCATGGTATTATGTTGAATACGATTGTTTTTATGCGTTCTATCACCTGGAAGATCCAGAAAATTCGCTTGGAGACTGATAATTATCTGCAATTCGCATTGAAATCATTGACACGCAAGTTTTATTTGTATAAATTATTGCCTTTCATGACGTTTAATTATGCTCTGTTTTGCTGTTTGATAACTGTTTCATAGCATCTAAGTGAACCATGTACACATTGGCGAGAAGGAATCAACATGTTATTGATAACATTTGGTCCATATTTGTGGGATTAAAATGTGCAATGAATTTATTTCATTGTTACTCTTTTCTTTATTATTGATGGTACTCAATGACTAACCTTTGGAGGTTCATTTTGATGTCGAAATCATGTGAACGCTTTCAGCTGTTTTAGGTTGTACCTTATTTATAAATATTAAAAAAAATTATGTTCCCACAAAACCTGGGAATTCTAGGAGTGTGATAGTATTTGCAACTGACTGGGAAACCTGGAAAAGTCAGGAGAATTTTGAGAAAAAAAATCAAAAACGCAGGGGATTTTCTAACTTTTAATTATAATTTCAATGATTATGGCACGTGCTGTGGGTTTGGGTTATGGGATATGGCAGATTGGTTCCTTCTAATATTTGGTTTCGTTACGACATTTTCGAAATTTTCCAAAAATATAAATTCAGAGCTTTTCCATACTTCTTATGAAAAATCCTGACCAAAACGTTATTTCCTAGATACTTTAATGTTGTGTGAACTCCTTTATTATTCAAATTCAAAAATTATATGATATCAAGCATTATATTCAAGAGCCGTTTTAACTTTTATATTGGTCGATAGGGCACTCTAAAGGTCAGGGAACGATAAAAAATTGAATCTGGAAAACCTGGGAAAGTCAGGTGTTGCAAAAGTTTGGGTAAAAATGTACACTTGCTGATTTGAAAGTAGTTTAATTTGCGTGCTTCGCATAATCCATGTTTTAATGGAAGCATAAAAGATCCGTAAATTAAGGAATAAAACATCCAGAGTCTTATTAATTAAGCATTGAATAGTAGTCCTCGTTTATTGAAATGGACAACCGTTGACAATTGCTGACTTGCTGACCCTCTGTATTATTTTTGGACAGACCACAAATTGCTGATAGCCGCTCTCCCCTCATGATTTTTTTTGTGCATATTGTTCGTACGTGTGCAATCATGTCACATTTGAAGGGCGCTCGCGATTTTTATGCCATCCTTCAATGTTTCTCCGGGGAAACTGAAGGCGGCGCCACCGTCTTTTAGTTTCGAATTGGAAGCGTGTTTTTCAGTTCATCTTGACGTCTGCTCGTACGTATAGTGTTTCGTGAGAATCAATGACGACGATGTGCGAATTTCAATCAATGTTTCCAAGCGGATAAAAAATTCTCAATGCCTTAGATATTAAGACGTCATTTTGACGTTCACTCGTGGTAAGTGCAATTTAATAACAGTTGTTTTCCTGGAAGTGTGAAGGGCAAGACGGTTTTGCCTGTAACGATCCAAAAAAACGGTCCTTCGAAAAACTGGCAAGTCGCAGAATCCAGCCAAAAATATCTTGGTTTTTCTGGGCTCTGATCCCGACTAATCTGGGTAATGAATTAGGAACTCAGAGCTGATCATCAGTGCCGTCAAGTAATCAACTGAACCGATAAATAGGCCTACTTCTCTGCCGGGTCATTCATCTTTTTCGTTCATTCTCGTTAAGCCTAACACCCACAGACACGCATGGGGCCTATGGCATGTTCAGCCACTTTAGTGCTTGTGGACGCTGACACGTTTAGTCGAAAACATATCATTTAGTACTCTAGAAGCATGAGTTTTTCCATCGCGAATACGTGTCATTTGCTGCTGGCATTTTTTGCCGCAAAATTCCTATGGAGTCCGTCCCTCAGCTGTTTCCTGCTGCTCGGCTTGAATGCCCTCGTTTTGGTCGGAGTCCAATACCTATGCAACGGGATATGTCAACATTCTAGGTTGGTTGCTTTCTTTTCCAATTCTATAGAAACTTAAGAGAAAAATCTTAACAGACTACCCATAACGGCAAATATGTTGAACCGAATGTTACGTAGTTCACGTTTTAAGGTCATTGGCCGGTTACATGACCGTAGCCCAAAGGGATGCGATCCTAATAATATACTGTCCACGTTTGCGTATTTCATTCTGTCCGAAAGAAATATTATGAGCTGACGTTGTATTTGAGCACATCGAGCCAGAACAGAGCTAGAGCAACGATCGATTCGTTGAGCGGATACTACAGTATGCTTATTCCTGGAACTACTGTACATGTAGGCTGCTGCCCTTGAAATTTGTAAGTCCAAGAATTCGCCTGTCCGTTAAGGCGCACGATTTTCGTTTTGTCCTTTTTCTGTTTTAGTTAATGAGATGCGATGTAATGAAAACTGCCATAAATAACGTGTAGTCCATCTTGACTGGTATGTTTGTACAGGTAATAACCATATAGGTATCACTTTGACCTTAAATCTTTATGGGCGTGGCAAGATCTTCAGATAAGCAGTCGTTTCCTTGTTGTGTGTAGAGAAAGTGCAGTATTAATCCCTACTATGTTCAGTACATGTATGGTGGGTCGAAACGGTTACAGTATATGGAGTGGTTACCCGTACTGTGTATTAATTACCAAAATATTTTTGAATTTAAGAGTTTTCTATAAATTCGATAAAACCAGCAATCTGTGCCAAACTACTATGCTTTCTTCCTCGCTTTTTTCATCCTATTGTCTCCTTCCATTACCTACTCTGAATTGCTGAAACCTCTCTGGTGGTAATTAAGGGACGTTAAGTTCAATAAACTAATCAACTACTTTAGAAAAACGATAGCACGGGTTTAGATGTTTCAAATTATCCATGCATTAAATTGACATAAATGATGCACGCCAATTAATTTGTTTCCACCAACAAAACACTTCCGAGTTTTTGAAAACCGTCGTGAATAGTTCAATTAATTTGTGCAGGTGATGTTATAGAGTGCAGCAGGTACGAACAATTATGATCAGATTTGATGCACAGTATTATAGTTGTGCTGTTATTACAAAATCCTGACCAGTTAAATATCAAAAAATTCCTTTCCTTAGAAGCTGAAGCAAAAAGCCTTGGCCATAGGCCGTTATGTAATTAGTGAATTTCAGCTCAACTCAAACGTGAGTCACTTGAGACACTTTTTTGCCTGAATTCTCTTTAATCTTCATTTGATGTAATCCATAGCCTATACTCATCTCAATTCACAAGAAAACTTCGAGAAAAAAAAAACAAGAAATTGCAATTTCCTTTTAAAATCTGCAATCATTTTCCTCGACTCGTTGTCTCTTTAAAAAAGCACAATAGGGCTTAGACGAATTTCAAAGCTCAATTAAATGAAAACTGATTAGGTCCTATATGTTTATATCGTTCCATCAAACAGGATCGAATAATAATGAACGTGAACAAGCCAAACGTCTTAGATACCTGGTAAAAAGATAAATGACTAAATGGCATCATACAGACTGTCCTAAATACGGATGCTTACATTTGTGTTAAATTAACTTTGACCGTCTACTAATTATGGAATTGTGTAGACATCCGATTTGAGCTAGGATTTGAAGGACGAATTTTGAGACCTATAATTAATAGTTTCTTCTGTCCATCTGTAATTAACACGACGTAACACGTGATCCGTCTTTGATCAGCTGGCTATTGCTATACATGAATATTCCATGTTCGAAGATGCAATGTAATTGGCCGAATAGAGTTTCAAAGGCAACTCGGTTTCATTTGTCAATATCGTACCATACATGCAGTTATTTTTATGCATTTGGTGATGTCACATTCACCACTCATCTCCTGCTTATTGATGGCTTGGCACGGTTAGGGAAGTGCTCAGAAACTTATCACGTTTACGATTTTCGTCAGTTTCACGTATGGCGATGCTCAATCACGTGGTCATCATGCAATAGCAAGTGGCCATACGAGCCAGTGGGAAGACCTTCGCCCTGCTTGATCCCATGTGCATATAATTTCATTTATAACTTGGTGGTTTTATCGCAGAAGGTTATATTTCTGTCTTCCTTGGGAAAAGAATAACGACGTTGCTCCGTTTTGAGGTAATTTTAACCACCTTTTTCGATGTTTCTCGTAAGGACTCTGTGTGGATGGTAAAACTTTCATTTTCTCTAATTGCGTGGATTTTGTAGTACATGTAGGGGCCTACGCTGTTTTACTAAAACTAAATCGTGTATAATTTAGTGTTTAAGTCACTAGTTTTAAGATTGAATCCTTTTATTGAGGCTATAATTTAGTTAATCCCATTTTTAGTTAAATTGCATGTAAATTCAATTAAATTTTTCTCAACTTTGGGAAAATTTTAGTTTCTGAAAAGCATTGGCCTAATTATCCTATTAGATTAATCCGTTTCTCTTTACATACTATGAAGATTCATTGTGGAAATAGTCAAAATCCATTTAGGTTTCTCTGAATACCGGTAATTTAAAATTTACAAAATATTCACTAAGTCGTCCCCATACATGCCTATACATGTTCCTGAAATTGGGCACTAAATTTGGTAGCACTCCTTTCCCTCCCCCAATTATCTGTAGAAAACATTACCAACCTTTCAATGTTTAAAACCTACCTGTGGATATACATTGTCACACTAATTGCGCTTAACCTTAAAGTGTTATATTTTTTTCTTGACCTAAACGGAATCACCTATCAGACGTGATTCAGATGGGGTGCTCGAGAAAGTTTCTCAAAGTAAAATTTGTACGTTGGCAGATGTAGTCACGTGTACAAATGACGCGCACTAACGATTTGATAATGGCGATGAACTTGAAGTACCAATTGGTGCGTTGCACTAGTAAATAAAATTTCCAAAAAAAAAGTCATATTTCATATTTTTTTTCACAATATCCTCCGCTTTGCTCAAGGTGTGTTTTTGTTAGCGAATGAGAACCAAACATGCTAAATGATTTTAGGAACACCTTGTACTTAATTGCAATTTACAAATTAAAATTTCAGCCACGATAACTACTGTATATATGGGCACGTACAGATTTCCATTCCTATCACTGGTGTCATTCAATGACTTGAGCGCTATGAGAAACAGAATTGCTTAAACAAACGTTGAAAATACATGTACCATGTACAGTAGCATCTGTGGCTGACTACCTTGACGCTAATGAATTTAAACAGACGAGGAAAACAATACGTAATTTACTAGTGACGTTAACAGAACCACCATAACCACGTCACCCACATATGTTCACTGGAGTGGAACATTTTGAAATTGTCAAGCAGTTGGCATTATTAGCGTCATGGTTATTTTCCCCTGTACGTAGACTGACACCGTCAGCCGTGATGGTTTTCTCTTATTTGATGGCAACTTTTGCATTTGGAGGATGTGTGGGGAATTGCAAGAATTGCTGTTCAGTGCAAGATTTCTAAAAACCCTGGTAGGCCTACTGAGCTGAAAATCTCTCCAATTCATGAGGATTGATAGTTTAAGAAATATTGAACACTGTAATTATTTGTACCTTTTACTTTAACTTTTGGTTGCTGACATTGTGTATACCAGTTATTGTATGAGTTCACATGCAGTTATACAGTACATGTACATTTAGTCTAATGTTGTTATTTTTTCATTTCAAGGTTTAGGAGAATGAGTGACACTAAGGAGGGCGCAATGGAGCAGAGTGATGTCAATTCTTCTGATAGTTTTTCGAAATGTAGTACTTCAACGTCGGAAAATGGTCAATTAGCCAACGGACTTGAGTAAGTGTCTATGAAGCATCTATGATTATGTAAACATCGTCATTGCTACATGTAGAGATTAAGCTCGTGATAAATTTAAAAATAAAAGAATTGTTTTTGTTATTTCAAAAAACATTACCCAAATTAGGATTGGCGTGCTTTAATTTTACTTTATTCCATATTACAGGAACAGTCAAGAGCACCACGTTACTTTTGCCTTGGATGATGAGGAAATATCATCCTCAGTCTCTTCCATCGAAGACCTGACTTGTGACATTTTTCCTATTTCAAAGATGAGCACCAGGGACAAGCGGCGAATGTTAAGGTAGGAAAATATATATTTTTGTCTTGGCAGTGGCGCGTCATTAGAAGAATACGAAATTTTTAGTTTAATGTTTTGCAAAAGACAAATTGACGCCAAGGACAGTAATACTGTATTTTATTGAGAAATAATCTCTTGAAACTGGCATGCCTTTTCTTTCATTAAATGCAAGACACGTGCCATGAAGCAATATAGTTAATTGATTTAATTAATAAAATACATTTTTTAATGTTTTTTCGCCCACTTTCTTTGTATGAGTGATATTATGAGTAGAGGTTGGTGACCACTTTGGGTTCTTGTTGGCAATTAATAAGGTCATCATACTAGGGTAACCATAAACAGTTGGTCCCTTGCCTCCCACCTCCCCCTATTGTGAAACTCACCATAACAACCGTATCACAAGCGTGGTTGCACAATGGACAAACTGTTGTTTTTAATACAGGTAGTTGCTCGGCAGTAGTTATCAGCAGCAATTGTTGCTTGACAGTGAAAAGGTTGAGTAGATGAGTTGCATGTTCTGCGTCTGAAAACCAATGACATCATTAAAATCAGTGCTAAGTCTTTTTAGTCTTAGAAAATTCCCCGATAATTCGGTTCAAAGGTGAATCCAGAATTTTCTGGCAGGGGGTAATAGAAAAACGCTTTAGGAGAAAATGTTACTATATGTCTTGGTGAAATAATGCAGGAAATTTTTTCGAACTTGATCACAAATACTGTGTCAAAATTATTAGTAGTGGTGCAGCCCCTAGTTTGAGAAGCACAGTGCTATATAAAGGTAATCGAACTAATTTTGATGTCGTCTTTATATTTCGATGCTACAAGACAATTTTTTTTAATGGGTTCTTCAACTCTGCTAATGATTAACATTGACGTACAATAAATTGCACACTGTGATGAGGCTTAGCATGCATAGTCAAGGTCTAAGTCTACCTAATAGAAATCTGAAATTGGCAATGAATTATTAGGTTAGTATCAGACACATTTTGGTAAATACCGTGGCATTAGTCATTTTCGAAGTTCGCAACCAAGATGTTTGTGTTAGTTCTTATTTTTAAACAAAAAATGGCCTCCATCTATAGGGGGATGCATTTTTCCCTGAGCTTTAACAACGACCATGATGAAGGTATAATTGCTCAAACCCTTTCCCAAGAAAAGTGAAAGTAATCTATGAAGTGGCTCTCGAGTAACGTCAAAGTAGAATATCACATATCTCGTCACCTTTTTGCACGTGGTATCTCACACTTTCCTAGTAGATATGCCATTGCTATTTTAATTCCTTAGTTATGATTTCAACCAATCGTTTTAAATTTTTGTTTCCCAGGGAAAGTTGAACATAAGCTCACTTTAAATGTCGATTAAATTATGGTCCTAGAAGTCGATAAGCGTTGAGTTTTGGTTAGTTTCTGGGCGAATAACAGGCATCAAGCATACCAGCACGCCATCTTTGTTCAACATGTCATGAATCAGGGTGGAAATTGATTGATTTGGTCTGGAAAATTCATATAATGTGTGAAAATTTGCGACGATAAAACGATTTTGATTGGTAGGCTATAATTATCTCAGAAATGAATTGGAAAAGTTGTATTTGTTATCAATATTTTCTAAAATTTTCGCCTATGGAGTTTTCGTTATTCCTAATATTTCTTATGAAAAATCCACTAAGATGCACCTGAAATCCATTATTTCTGCTATTTTTTTAAAGAAAATTTTTACTACAGCATTCCTAAATGATAGATATGGTAATTGGCTACTTATCGTGTTTTTAAGGATCAAATTTTTCAACAAAAACTATTCCCTACAGCTTTTCCATCATTATGAATTATTTTTAAAATTTCGAAACAAGTCCACAAAAATGCACTGTTTGACATCTAGTGGTTTCAACCTCGATTGTTCATATAGTTATTAATATTACCGTTACAGGGTTCATACCGTCAGGAAAAATCAGGTGGAAGTCAGGGAAAACATTCAAAAACTTTTGAAGCAACTTTTGAAGCAATTTATGAAATGCCTATCATTATACGTTGACAGACTGTCTCTTTTCTGAAGCACCAGGGAAATTAATAAAATTTGGTCAGGGAATGTCATACGTTAGAAAGCCATTATTTGTTATAATTTTTCTAATGGGACCATAATTGGCCATTTGATCTGGGTCAAATCCGTAAAACGTGTATGTTTTAAATTGTCTGGGAATTTTCCAAAAAGTCTGGAATTTACTGGAAAACCTGGAAAAGTCAGGGAAATAATTACCACTCGTTTCTTGAGATCAAATAATTCGTTACTTTTTCCATGCATGGCAAAGCAAAAGTATTAGTTTATTCCCATTTATCGTTTTCACTCCAATCATCGACATCTCCTGCAATCTTCACCTTTATGTTACAAACAAGTGCTCTCTGTTAGCCTGTTAGCGAAGAGGCATTATCGCTACCTTGGCAGCCAACTAGAATTGGCTCACGCATCGCTTTTGGCTTCGAAGTTTGTTTTTTGACGTCAGATAGCGTGTGCATCACGCCATTGGGTGTGACGTCTGGAAGGCATGCTCAGTTATGTGAAAGAAATTATTAATATAGCATAACGATGACGGTTTTAAGTGGACCCTTCGGAGCTGAAACGCTATTACAGAAGGTGAGCAGATAGCCAGAGGCTGCAGGGTTTTGTTATTGTTTGATATAAAGATTAGGCCCTGGGGTTACTAAAGCTAGTTTTGGTTTCGTCCTTCTCGCACTGAATAGACACAGAAGTTTGGAGTTTGTCGAATGTAGAGCTAGCAGCTGTTCATAAACATGGATGTACATGTTACGTCAACATGAAAGTTGAACTTAGGTTATGTCACTACTGGATACAGGGACATACATGTATGTGACTGATCTACGGTATGAAAGTACATGTAGATGCCCTAGCCGAAGTTAAGATATTCAGAATAAAGTATCCAAAAAAATGTCTTGGCACAAAATCAAACATTCTTGTTGCACAGCTGGAATAAGCTAGGCATTCAGCAAATTGTGAATGTCATGGTGTTTCATCACTGAAACTCCGTTTTGAATATCAATTCATGCATGTTTCTTGGATGCACATATAATGTACATGTATAATAAAAAGTTAGGAAACGTCATAACTGTGTAAGTTTTTCGAAGAATAAGTTTTTCTGTTTGATGGGAACATTTTAATCATGGCGTTAAAATTGTCTCAGGTTGACCCTTTTATAACCATGTTTTTGTGAAATCTTATAAGCTTAATTATGGTTTACTACTATCCCTGTTTTTTATATTTGATCGACGTCCTTATTATCTTCTGTTTGCCTGGAAGAATTTACGATACTCGTTACTTAACCGATGTGTTTGGCCTATAAAACAAAGGATTAAATTTGATCTGCGATATCAGGTGTATGATTCGCGATTAAGATTACTGATGGACAAAATCTAGATCACAAACATTCGTATCAAATTTGTATGGCAAGATGAACCATTACAAGCTATAATACATGTGGTTACTTTCAGTAAAATAAAATATCGAAACTGAGAACGTAAACTGTGAATGCTTAATTAAACGATTCCATCACGTCGTAATGGAAATTAAATAAAATTTATTTTTCACTGATATTGCATCTCAAAGGTGGGAGAGAAGCAAGTGATGCCTATCTCACCAATTAAAGACAAGTCCCTTAGTCACATGTGATTGTTGGCATGGCTACGTTTGGATAACTGCATGTATACGCAAGTTATTACTCGTGGGCCTTTTTTAAGTACAATTTCCAATGGCCGTGTATCAATGCCATTCGCATTATTCCTCTGAATGGCAACGTCTTGCCTTTGCTGTTACCAGTTACTCGATCGAGCCATTGGTAACCTTGGTTGCATCAATGGC
>JAQGAF010001350.1:0-32034 GCA_034687865.1 Kryphioiulus occultus | reverse complement strand
TTTTCATGCTCGAAAAGGTGTTCATTTATCTTGACCAGGAGTGTAACAAATCGGCGTTCGCGTCCTCGATTAACGTGAAGCTGAAACTCTCTAGTATTTGTATCTGGTTAACGCAATATCGAATTTGTCATTTTCGTGGCAACATCTAATGTACTTTTTTGATCGTTGAGCCCTTCAAGGTCAGACGGAAATTACGATTGTAATCATCGGCCAAAGTTTGCATGAAAAATAAGTTTTTTCTTCTATCGAATGGGGTTGCAAGCTATAAATATGATATTAACGACATACTAGTACATACAGTATGATGCATGTGACTTGAAGGTACTAAGGTTGCTCAACACGTCACCATCAAAATTTCGTTTAAGTACATTTTGAGATATAAAGCTAGGATTCTTGGGTTGTTTATAAGACGATAAGTCACCTTTTCTTTTGTGATCTTAATTATTTTATTGTGAAAATCGGAGTGACCAGGACACTTTGTGCTCATGTGGTAAGCTGTAGAAATGCCAAGGAATGTCACTGTGAAATGTTCGTTAGTACTGTTTGTGAAAATTTGAGAACTTTGTTATCGCCAACGCTGTTTTTGCTCGTATCACACTGCATGTATGATCGTAAAAGTTTATTTTGTTAGGTGCAAAGAGTTAATGTTATAATAATGACTAGCGAGTGATCACTTACAGTATACCCTTTCTACACTGCAACATGCAATCTAGATTCAGCTTCCGATCTACATGTACAGTGTAGATTGGATGTTGCAGTGGAGAAATGTTATTATATTGACCCTATAAAATCATTGTTACCATCCAAAATTTCGGGCAATGGCCAGTAATGAGAATAGAACATCAATCCATCAGTCCTGCGCCTGTTGCACGATCAGTAGTACTGACGGTATTGTCAGCTATGCCCAATTCCCCCTACTGCCCATGACAACAACTTAAAGGTGCATTGACCATACACTGCATGCAGTATGATAAATATTTAAACAAGCATACGTCAGTCATAGATTTTTTGACACATACGTGTCTCCTATATGTGCAATTTTCTACCTACGAAAAGGCACTATTGAAAACCGAAGTTCCTGATAACCCCTTACAGGAAGAGGATGCGGCCTGATCGTTAGTTGCATGTTTATTGCTAACTGTGATTGCATTTAGACAAACATGATCAGTGTGTTAAAACGTATGATCACTTTGGTACTAACATCTTTCCTCATAAAATGGCGATTTTGTTAAGTTAATATTGCGATCAATAATTAAGATGATGAAAGCTGATTAACTGAAATAAAGAATTGCTAGTTTGCCAACAAATAAATTACAACCAGCCAGATGGCTGCAGCGCATTTTATGTTGGTTTCAAAGTTTTCACACAATTGCTTAAACAATTTAGCTTATAAGAGATATGCAGACAGCATGAATGAACCTGCCCTTAAGGCTCTTGCTTTTGGGGTATTTAATTTGAGGGATGAATAATGAGTTACTTGTACATGTATGTTAGTAGCGAAATAAAGTCTAAAACAAGGCCAGTAATGGAATTTTTTCACTCTCGATCAATTCTTCCATATGCTATCATTAATAGGCTTTAACCCTAAGTACAAAGGGTTCTGATTGCCCTGGCCCAATTTACATTTTTGTTTAACATAATATAAACAGCTTAGAACGTCATCAGCTGTTTTATTAAGCCTATTTAATTAATTTCATGTTCCAATTTCATTTTTTTAGATTTATGTGGTTCCAATTTATATTCTTGTTTAACATAATGTAAACTGTTTAGAACGTCATCAGACTGATTTTCATTATTAATTTCATGTTTCAATTTCGTTTTTCAGATGCATATTGTGAAAATCTGAACAAATACTTCACTTGAATAACGCCATGTTACCACGACTGACGATTCAAGCAACGTGACAAAATCGAACACGAAGCAGAACAAAGGTAAGAATCACCCATAGTTTTTGCGATTTATTTGTTACACGTATGCGTGATGCAACTTCCAATTATAAGCCGGGCAATATTAAAATATTGCTTCTCAACAATTTGCGCCACTTATGACTTCAATTCATCGTTTTCGCTGTAACTTCTTTCAAAAATAACCCAGTGTACTGCGGATCAAATATGACGTGTATGTCATCTGTGTACATCTTAAAAGGTCATTCTTCGTTGCACTGGGATGTATCTTGAAGGTTTTGACTAAGCGATAACATGGAAGAAAATCTACAAAATCAGTGTGGGTGTATCTTCGAACGAACTTTTAACTGCAGTAAAGCTGCATAAACGCTGCCTGCTGTTGTTACCACTGGAAATTCTGCCTTGCGCGTATAGCGGGTGCCAGAAGTCCGGTATTTTTATGACTTCCGACCACGAAATATGAACTAGATCCCAACGCTTAAAAGGGTATGGCATTCCCCGCGCAGTAATTGACCATTAAGGATTGCACGGGCGGTGAAATTGAGAAGAAGAAAGTTTTACGAGCAATCCATATTGCGTGATGATATTGTAAAAATGAACATGCCAGAAATCCACGAGAGATCGAAGCGATATCTAGTCGGGATTTTTGAACAGAACTATAGTGTACTACAATAGAACGGGTTGGAACCGGTGCTGAATATAAGTTTAGAGAGGTTATTAGTTTGGAGAGATTGGGGGCAGGGCTTGAAAACTGATTTTCTTAGCCATAAACATGTTGTGGGACATATAAAAACCAATGCAGAAACTATTGACTACATGTGTGCGGTATATCAGTTTATAGAGGTAAAATTATTAGATTTAACATGGGTCCCATGTCGGGACCAGACAATAGGGGATGACAATCCTAAAAATAATTGTAATTGAAATTAACTAATTGGTGTGCGCATCCGAAGCCAGTTTTGCGGGTTTTGGTAGCCACATGCTCATGCGCACACCAATTAGTCACTTTCAATTATAATTACAATTACATTTTTTTTTAGGATTGTCACACCTATTATCTTGCCTTAGGCAGGTTCAACTATTGAGCTAAAAACAGTGTGGGTACCGGCCATGGAAGGCATGGAAGTCCTGGAGAAGTCATGAAATGAAATTCAAGTCCGTAAAATTCACAAAATACAAATTTAGGTTAAAATTCATCATTTGTCATCTAGTTTCGCAAAAATAAAATCGCCTATAACGTTGTTTTGACCATTGATCATGTCATCACCGTGTTAGAGGATGCTTCTGAAAATTAGTAGGCCTGTTTAGTGATGACATAAAACTAACGGCCTCGATCATATTCTAATTGGCATTGAAACATTTCTGAAGTCATGAACAGCTTGAAAAGTCATGCAATTTACAATACCAAATCCAGTAGACACGCTGAAAAGAATGGAGTGGAAGCTTCTGTAGAAATGAAGATCTGATAATTTCAATTTGCAATCTGTGGCATTTGTGTTGCAATAAATTCTGAATTGCCAGAGAATCTGCATAATTCGAAGACACGTGAATTGTTCATTTGCCCCTGCTTGTAAAAATCGAGAATGCTGCAGCAATCATTTATTCTAAGATCTCCACTGTGTGCTTAGCGCACATCCTTTATAACTAAGAAGTCGACATCACGAGCGAGTGGATTAAAAACAAGAAGTCATTGACTTCAAGAATGGTTCCTTTATCCCATTTTCTTTGTCTGCTGATCTAACTAGCAATGCAAATCACCGCAGTGTCACCGCAATATTACTTTCATCTGGCTGGGTCGCCATAGCTACAGTATCGGAATAAACTCTAGTGATTAGAGGACTAGGCTGCGGCCATTTCTGTACCCAAATTTCGACCCATAAACGAAAAAGAGTTGCTGCATCACGCCCCAAATGGAATGAATATTTCTTCATAAAGCCACTTACGGTCCTATCTCTGCGCGATACTCGAACACGCCTTCCAGAAATTCGAGGATTTTTCTAAAGAGAAATAAAGGAAACTCCATTTCTTAAATGAACTTGGAGGCGACCCTCCGTAATCTTATGGCTTCCATAAAGGTTCATGGAACTATAGAGAGCGGGCATAAAAAATTCCAACTACTGCACACTATCAGTTTCAATGTCGTAAATTGGGTTTTATTTCGTTACGTTTTGCAACATAACTGGATATTAGATTTGTTTTTGTTTTGTTTATGCATTCTCCCCAGCCTTCTTGCCAAGCAGATCCGGTTGATGTCAAATCTGTTGTATTGGCCGTATAAATTCCTGATGCAACTAAGCGATAAAAGTGCGTAGAAATAGCTGGGTCTTCCATTTTCTAAGATAGCTGACGACGTAAGCCGAGCCTGGCGCTCTTCCTCGCATGCATGTATTTATGGCGTTTGGGATTTTATCTTTTGACGCAGTGCAGCTCCTCCAGGAATTCGACAAAAGACAGTAGTGCATTGCGATGGAGATATAGAGCGCATTAATAATATATTCAACAACTGATTAATCATGGTTGAAAAAATCTGCTGGTATTGATCCAGACAGACACTAGCGACGTTCTGGGCTAGTGCTATGGCGCCTGGTTCGCGAGTTGAAAATTTGTGCTCCTTGTTTTGGGACCAGATAAGCCTGAGGTATTTGACCTTTCAGACTTTCTGTGTACTGGTGGCTGCTCTGCAATGCACTAATTTTAAGATTTGGTGGAGACAGTGGCTACTCTAACTGTGGAGTCTGTGGGTATTCCTGTGGACTCAACTTAATGGGATCACATTGGCCCCAGAATATTTTGATAACAATAGCCGAATGACAAGAAAACGCGATCGTTATTTAATTTAAATTTTAATGTACATATGCAACACGATAATTTAACTTTAGATAAAAACGTCACTTCTATTGGTTTGCTTACAATTTTTCTGTACAAGTTCGTTAATGGAATTCTTATATTCATACATGTATCATATTTGAAAATCAACTGATTTATGCCTCACGCCTAGGCTAACTTAGCAGTGATTAAATCTGTTATCTTAGCACTTTTTGGTAGTTTCTCAACTAAGATGCACGTTTCAAATTCGTCAACATCAAAATAATTTTCGTCAGTCAGCTTTGTTTGTACTAATAGACAGCTTGGCAAGGGTCGGATTTGGACTATTTTCGCCGAAGAATATTGAAAATTTTGAAGAATACTCCTCGAAATTATCAAAATTCATAGCAGATGGGACATCATTTTTACACATTTCTTCCAAAACGTTTCATTCCTCGTGTTTTACGAATCCTCCATGAGGTAAAATGTTAATAATAAGCGAATTATCGATTCGCTGTGCAATTTTGATAACAATAACCGAATGATAATATTATTCGTGATAACATTAAGAGGAGTCCACTGTAGTAGATGTGCACGCCTCGCCAAAGTGGCATCTCCTAACAGCTCATAGACCTAACCTAACCTGACCTATGCCCACTATTTATAAGTTAGGTTAGGTTTTGTTAGGAAATACAATCCGATTTGTTAGCTGCCCAGCAAAACCTACCAGCGAGTAGAGGAAGCCCACTGTTAGTGGAGTTGTGCACATACATGTATCCTACTACACTATAATACCCCAAATGTGAGGGTAAAATGCGAACATTTGCAACTGTTTTAAAAAGTGGTCAAATTGCAAACGGTTAACCAACATTGGCGATCAGTAACCTAAAACTGCGAACATATGTTTGCTCACGACGTTGTTTAGGGATTTTGCAACTAGTTTTGCATCCGAAAGTGATATTTTAGTTGCAAATACACTGTACATCACAAGGATCAGCAGTTTATACATTTCTTCGGAATGGCCAGTGATAAGGTCTGTGGCATAAAGTTGTAAGTTTGCTAATCTGTCATTATTGCTGATATTTTTATATTTCACAACCATAAGCATGGCTCCTCGTTTAATTTGGCACCCAGATAACTGGACGCGCCCTTGTTATGCGTCTGGGTTGAGGCCCTTCCAGTTGCCTTTAATGGCCACACATTGACAACGCTGAAAACCATAAACATCAATGCAAAAAAATTAATATACGAAAAAAATTTCTAGAGGTGGATCATAATGGAGTAAGCAATGCATTACTGGTAGTTTTAACGCGGTATCCAATAGGAAGAGATGAGAACATTTTTTTCTTCTGTTTGAATTGTTTTTCCAATGGCATTTCGTGCACTTACTGCACCTAACCTACACATTATCCTTCATCCGTTTTATTTGTGTTTTTCTCAATGGATTGAGAGAAAAACGCTTTCTATACCAACCTTCTCCTCGCAAAGCTGTACCCTAGGCTTGGGAGAAGGACTTTAATTTGATTGCCCACATCTTTCATTCGCTTACAATGGATTGCGACTAAGCAGTTGATGTTATTTGTCCAAAATTTGCCCTTAATTGAAAGCAATGACCAACATTTTCAGCTTAGGCTGTCAGCCAGCTGCTCTACATGTGGCCAAGTCACTTAAATCCTGGGAAGAAGAGCGCCTTAATAATTATTGGCTGCTGAGAGCCCGGACGTATAAAACCAGTGAGTGCTGAGAACCTACCACACTTACATAAACTAGGGCTTTAGGATAGTTTGGATCGATTATTTATCAAAACTGACAAGTACTTGTATACACGGATTCAAGAACCTTTCAGGAAAACGAAACTGAGGTTTTGATTACATTCAGACTTAATTTTGCGTTGAAATTTAAGTAAAGAAAATCGTATTTCTTTTTAGGTGTCAGTCTAAAAGTCTGCAAAGTTGTTTTGCACAACTCTTTCTTATCTGGAATTGCAAAACGAGATTTCATTAATTTTAGAATGGCGTTTGCAAAACCAGAACGCCTTTACTAGCTGGGCTAACGACGGATTTACCGAACATCGTTTAAGTAGACAAACATCTGCTCATAACCGTAAATTCGTCTGCGTTTATAACGTGAACTTTATCCGTCATATTCTGGGCGTAATTGAAGTAACATAAATATTGAAACGGTGTAAAATTCCTCTGGTCTGTGGGATAAAATGGCGTGAACTGCAAAGTTTGTGCAGCTGCCGCTCTGCAGTTTGGCTTAGTAACGATAGGCATAAATATTGAATGATATATTGGCAAAAACTGACATAGCATTCACTTTCCCCCTATTTGGGGAAATTTCCAAAAAAAATATCTCAACAGATTGAAAGCATCACTTTCTATCAGGTAACAAATGCCCCGCAGAATTGAACACGTCAACGAGCAATTTAAGCACTACTATGTGTGACGTTTTAAAGTGGTATACATGTAGTACCTAGCAGTTGACAGGTCCCTTCTTTATACATACTGTATAAATCCATTGTAAAAATGTGAATGGCGAATCCAGTTTATTTTTTAATCTGTCGTTTATGATTTTGGTGCCATTCTCCATTGAGCCGCTATAGAGAATAATCAACTGCAACATTAATCAAAATTGAGGAAAACTGTAGCCATCAGAATGAAATAATACATGAAGATCATGAAGTCCTTCCCTCATCACAAAAATTACTTTTGACAAAACTGATAGTTTTGGGAAAAAAGTAGAAGACCACCTTAAGGTTTTTATTTGTTGTGTTTGATTCACCTTTGACGGCGTTGTAACCGCTAGAATCGAAAATGGCGTCCATAAAGTGAAAAGCTCAGTGTGTTTTCTGGTACAGTTTATCATGATTCCAAACCACCGATCAGTTTTAAGCGCAATTTCGAAAGAGAATTAAATTTGTAACGATTTCCACATTGTAAAAATTCACCCAAGGCTGTTCGATGTTTGTACTCTGCCATCTTTAGTGGTTTCTTATATACATGTAGATGCCATTTTCGATTCTATAGCGATTGCAGCGCCGCCTGCTGGCACTCCTTGTGAACCAAACATAGGAAATGGAAAATTACCTACCTTTCCCAAAAAAAAAATTCCTTGTAACTCAAACGTTTTTTTAAATGAATGGTTGTAAAAATGAGGATAAGACTTCATAATGACCCATTATACAACCAGGTATATTTTTTTCTCTTTTAATAGCTTTGTTTTTGTGAACGGACTCTACATTCGAAATTTGACATAAGAGGTCTTCATTTTCGGTTAATTTCTCTAAAAAACTGTAAAACCGAAATTACAAGAAAAAATGACGGAAACAGAACATAGTCCATTGGCATTGTTATTCTATTTCTTTTTTTCCCTAAATCGTTTATCTCGTGGAAATTCAGATGGAGCCGGTCTTTTGTTTCTCACATTCGTTTCCTAAAATGGCGCCGTTTTACTGCTATCATCCACTAACATTAATGGAGGCCGAGGCATATAAAATGGCGAAGACAACCGTTTCGGTCAAAAACCGTAAACAATGAAGTTCGTCTTGCAAATATGAGTTGCAATCGTAACATTTCTATCTATGCGCGCGATAAGATGCCTTAAAGGCGCTGTGGCGCTGTGCTATATGCTACATGTACGGCTTCCTAGCTCGCTGGAGAGAAGGAACATTTATTTCACTTGTTTTGCAGCGTAATGGCGCCAATTCCTTGATTGTGTCTTATAAATAAGCAATGATACGTCGTCGTATGGGTGGATTTGCGCCAGCGCTTGTGGCCTATAGCTCGTTGAATGATGAAGTCGGATCGGTGGCAATTGAGATTGCAGCCATTTCGTAGCTCCTACTTGGCTCAATTTCCTCAGATTAAATTTGATGGAAAGTTGAAGCCGTTTGAAATCCAATTTGAAATTATGAAATTAAATACCTGACACCAGCTGCTAAATGGGCTGCGGTTGACTTATTGGGGCTCTCTCCAGTGGATACAACATTTAATAATACCGTAATGACGTTATCAGATACTGAGAGTGACGTGCGGAATTTTGCAGTCACTCGGATGAACAATGGATTGGGGTGTTAGCGGTAATGGACACCTTCGGTCGCCACATTAAGACGAATGGCAGTGCTTTGGGAGGATGGACTGCAATGTTTTGTCCAATGCTACATGTACAGCTGCACGTTGTCCACCCAGTAAGCTTAGACAACAGATAAGTGGACTTCTTCTTCGAGATAAGATCGTGAATGGCAGAGCTTAAACCAGAGGCCAAAAGTTCTGACTTTTCATACTACATACAAACTATAGGGTTCTATCTGTACGTTAACACAAAGCTTATCAGCGTTACCTTTGAATCGTCACCGTACGACACCTGACTGTCTATCCTAACAGACAGACCCTTTGGCTCAAGTTCAACTGCAATTCATTGAACCATTTAGCGATAACTTTTTTTGGATTATCAAAGCAAGGTTGATGATTAATGAGGGTTAGGTGTTATTGGCGTGACGTCAGAAAAAAAACATCTCTACTTATGTTTTTAATCATGTTTTACATACTGGTGGTTGCATATTATTAGATGCTTGTGCTCTCAATAAGTGGATCATTGTAATTGCGAGAATTGGATGGAACAAATGATGCCAGGCTATCCTGATATTGGATCCTCATATCCGGATATTGGTTACAAAGTGAATGGGTTGCAATGAGCGAGAACCACTCGATTATGACAGTTTTTCACAAATCATGCATCTATAGATTAACTACTCTGCTAGCTGCAAAACAGGCTAATCTATAAAACAGTACGTGGCAGATTAAGAGTAGACTGTTTCATTCTGCCCTCTATTTTCATTATAGCCGATTTACTAAGCTTATTCTTGTCTAAGCTTACTGTCGCACAAGAAATTACAGTGTACATGTTGTTCACATTAAAGTTTCGCCTAGCATTCTTCAAGTTAAAAAAGTCTTTTTGAGTGTGATGATCGAGTGTTTTAAGTTGTAATTTCATCATTATTTAATTTTAAAAGCTTACCCTAGAAAATGGCATGTACAGTATAATATACAGTAGTTTCTGTTAAATGCACGAATTTAGGAGCAAAATTCAAAATCGCACGTGCCAGCATTTCCAATTCGGGCCCGTGCCATCATGGTTTTCATCAGAAATTAAAGATGGTGTATTGATACATTCCTATTACAAAACGATTGATAAGGTTCAAAACGACCACTAGAGGACAGGATGAAAAAGATCCCTCTTAAACTGACACGTATACTATGCCCTGTAGTGTTGGTTAGTGTTGGCAACAATTTTATTATGATATTATGAGGCACTTTTTGACAATCTGGCAATGTGAAATTTAGTCATTCCCCTGGTCATTACCATTTTGATTATGCCATCGATGTTGCTTTTATTGAGAGAATGGAAGCAAGATTCGTGGTCGGGCCATAGGTTACATCGCAGTTGTTTTGTTCAGATGCCACTAAAATCAGTTGGATGTCGTGAGGAGATCACGGTATTTACACCGTCCACAAGTGGCCTTTTGTTGCCCCAGAGCGAGGGTGGTCCTGCACTGCCCTGAATAATTTAGGTCCTACAGGCTGTTGACCATGTCTGTGAAATAAATGTCTGACAGCCATTGAGTGCGGGTGGTTATTTTGTGTACGTGCCGTAATCCAATTAGATTGGTGTGTTTGTTTGCCCCAGAGCTCGGCTAATTTATTATGCTCGCTAATATCACGTAAAATCATGGCATTGTTACGGCGAAATTTATCCTGAAATGATGCTAATGAGAGAGCTCATCTGCAGCGTAATGGCATCAGACACTTACTTTGTCGTGCCATTTGTGCATATTTATGAGCATTTCGGGGAAACGCGTGAAGTGAAGCGCAATTTTGCCATGCATATTCATGGAGTCTGAACGTACGTGCCAGCAGAAATCTGTGCATGTAGTCCGGATTAAGAATTTCAATTAGGGGCTGGAATGATGAATTGACGAATGGTTGAAATTCCATCCATCTTAAAACTTTTGTATAAACGTAATTGCAAACGGAACGGTGACATTGCCTGACTCATCTCGTCGAATAACTGTCCTGGTGGACAGGTCTAGTAAAGAACAAAGTCCGTTACTCTGAAGTAATGCATTTTTTGATCATAGTAGTATAGCATCTTGGCGAACCTAATAAAATGACCGAACTGCCAAATGTAGCAAATGTGCAAAAAACAAGGGCTGTTAGCGCAGGCCTCCTGCTTTGGTCAACTATATGGAAATCGATTTGTGAATCAACAACGCCCCGTTTGTTTAAGTTGTGTTTGCTCAACAAACAATTATCACGTTGTTTATTTGTTTACTCAAAAATTGATTTCGACTCTGATTAAAAAATGTTGCATGCGGGTAAGGTGTTATAGACAAATGGCGTGCATACATCACAAATTACTTTAGCATGTCTGTATCGTTTATCTGTGGTCGAAAGCTAACCCACACGAATGCTGATGTCTGTTGATGTTGATAATTACATGTATTTCGAATTTTATTCACTAACAAATTTCATTAGATCACAAAAATCAGGAAATCACAAATACTATAGAAAGTCGTAATTCTTCTGCAGAAGTTCAACCCGTCACGCATCCCAAACCTGGATAAATTATCCAAATAGGGTAAAAGTTGTTCTTTGGATGTTTCATTGTGCATTAACATATAACCTAAAAGTGTGGAAAAAGTGCAGTGATGTGAAGTAATGCAGTTAGTGTGCACCTATTCTCGAAAACAGTTTATCAAGCATTTATTTCCTACGAGCGTATTTAATAAGTACCTCATAACACTTGTTTATTAGATTTCATCATTTTGGTTGATAATATAATGAATATTTTACCTGCGTTGGTTAAAAAAACTTTCCATAAGTGTTTTTTTTTTGTAATGAAAGAAAGAAGTTTGGGAAGCACTGCAATTTTTATGATCAGTGATTTTCAAAAGGTTGTGGAACAATTTTCAAAAGATTTTGGAAGAAAGTATGGAAGACGAAGCTTGCTGAAGGAAGTAATCAGTCAGTGTGCACCGATATTCTATAACAGTCTAGCATTAACAAACATGTATTTCAATTAATTAACACCCAGACCTGTTAAAGTCAGGGAAAATTGATTTACTTTGAAAAAAGCTAAGTAAAATTGATTTACTTTAAAAAAGCCAGGGAAATTCAACAAAATAGATACCAAAAATCACAAATGCGGAAAAAATTCATTTTGAAATTATCAGTTAAAAACCTATATATGCTGTTTTCTAATGAATATTCGTGTTCTTTCTCCCGTTAATACATGTTTAAAATAAGCAGTAAATACAGTAACCCTTACACTGGTCTGTATAACATATTTTTTGCATTTTCACTGACCATGGTGGTGAGCAAAGTTGTTTAAAAACCTGGAAAAGTCAAGAAAAACGTCAGGAAAGTTGAAAATTAGCTCTGCATTAGATAAAAAGGCCCTTTTTGGTAACGAAGGAAAGGTTTGGGAAGCACCTAACATATTGCACTTTGTCATAGTCTCCATATTTTTCTGGCAATTGTTTTCAATAACCATCACGCATGCAGTGTGTTGTTATTGTTTAAGTTCGTGGAACGAGTGCACTTTTTGGAATTTGAGCCCTGCCTTCTCAAGCAGCATCCCCTATTCTGCTGCAGTTGGCCTCAGCAACCCTGTCATTATTGGTGAAAACATCGCAGTGAGCCTTCGTCGTCATAGCGAACAATACTGGGATCGTCAAAATAACTTCAAAGGCATGGACTCTCCCACGACAACGACAAAAAATCCAGATCGTTACTGCTGGCGTCGATCTGGAACTTGGCAACGGTTCCTCGCTTATCTTTATCTGGAAGGCAAAGATTTGGGCGCCAGTCGCGAGGGGAATGCTGAGGGCGAGACAATTTCCAATCTCTTAGGGAGGAAATCGGAATAATCCCCAATGCATTGGCAGCTTCCACAAACATGTTATTGCTCCCTTCTTCTCGTCTGCTTTTCCACACTTCCGCCCTAGCCCACATGGAGCATCAGCATCAGCGGGAAAACCCTGCTTCTTGCAATGCAAATGCTTCTTGGTACACTCACTACACTGTTGGATTTGTAGTCTCTGGTATCTCCCCTGATTCCATCACTTGTTTTTTGTGCTCCGTTGCAAATCAGTTAAACTCATTACCTTAAACCCAGCGCGGGGGAATAAACCCGACGTCAACGAGGCAGATTAGGCCAACTAATGCATGATTTAAACAGCTTCGTCAAATTAAACCATCAATGCATGCTTCTGGGCTACGTGTCTGTTCTTGTAGTGTCGACGCGTCGTTAATGAATTAATTGAAATGCGGTGTGTAGGTATACATAGTATGAAAAAAATGTTCATCCCACCACCATACTGAAATTAGCACTATATGTACACTGTATTTACTTTTCAGTAATCCATATAATACTGTTTGTAAATGGAAGCTTTCAGTAACATGGATGTAATGAATTTGTTGCACATAATTAAGTCGGGAAATAAAATTGCAGAGGAGGTGCTGCATTGAAGCCAAACATTTATTCACCCTATGGGGTGATTTGGTATTTTGGAATAATTGGAGTTTTTTTGGTGTGTGCAACTTTTGCTTGAATTATGCAGATTGTCTTACGACTTTGATCCATGTAAGGGTCGGGTAGCTTCTGGTCCTAGTTTATACAATTCTGATGTAGCAATATCGCATGATTTGTTTTGTTTTTTGGAATATTTGGAATTCTTTGGTATTACGTGCGCCTTGAGGTTGGGGAGATTCTGATCCTAGTTTATGCCACATGATGCAGCAATATTGCATAATGTTGCATGGTTTGTGAAATTGTTCAGTGTTCATAGCATGAACATGGTTGTGGCTGATTAATTTTTTATATACTTTACCTTATACAGGGTGATTCAGCAGTCATGACCACAAGGTTGTAGGTTGTTTTTTTTCCTAAATCACACTAGTTCCCTTCCTAAATCACACTAGTTCCCTTAAACACATGCCTTTGCTGACAGTCAATGTGAAGAATTTTATCCAAATTGAATGGTTTACAAGAACATGTTCCCCAAGAACATTTGTGGACCAACAGTAGGCATAGGGATATTTTGTTTGGTTATTTGAGTTACTTTAATTTTTTTTTCGTTTGGATAAACGCCTGGTCATTTACAGATAGCCAATGCATGTGTTAATACGTGTGTAATTTAAGGGAAAGAGCCGCATTCGGACCTACTGTACATGTAGGTTATTAGGGACATTTGTGTTTATTTTCTTGAGAATTATCACCTATTTAATTTGATGCCATGACTTCTGAAACACCTAGTACAGTGTCCAGATATACGGTATTACTGAATACTATACATACAGAATATTTCTCATCACTGAATTTAATAAGATGATGCGAGGCTGATCTCATAGAAATAAGCTGTTCACGATGAACACTATGCAGCAACATTTGCTGTCTAAGCAATTTTGAAACATGTTGGCACGAATTACGACAAACTAATGTGTACAAATAAGAGACAGACGGAGTTTACGTGCGGGTACGCATGTGGTGTGCGAGCAGTGACGAACCTTGGACGTTATTTATTGAGCTTTTATTTGCAATGTTAATATTTACATAATGTATTAAATGTCGCTGACCAATTATTTTCTGTTCTGTCACACTTTCTGATGGCCATTATGCACGCGTGCATTTGCGTGCATATGACTTTGGATTGCGATTTAAGGGCTCCGCATTTACGCGAGTAAACTTTTCGACTTTCTCAGTAAAAGGCTTTATAATCACTAGCTGATTGAACGACCGTTTAATTAATGAAACGAGCCTTAATGAGAAGCTATCAAGATTTAAATTGTTCCTGGTTCTTTGCATTAAGGATGTTAAATGCACAGGCTTACTCTTAATTACATTTTGAAAACAAATTGTTTTCACGCACAACCATATATAGGTTGAATAGGCTGGTGCATACGGTGCACACGTACAATGCAAAATGCCATTCTGTCTGTCTGCATTTACTAATTGTGTTTTATATAAAATGCCTTAATTGTATTTTCATGTAATACACCGGTGCTTTTACAGTACACCTATGCAATATTTCGAGAACCTTGCTTTTAGTATTGAGTCAGTTGCCAAGGAAAACGTTTTGCAAGTTCGTTTTCTGGTTTTTTCGACAAGGTTATACTCATTAGAGGAACGTCCATAAATCTCCACCTTAACCAGAAACTAAAAACCAAGTTGTTAACCACATCTCAGCTGCTTCTCATAAATCTTAAGTGGGATTATAGTTAAACCCCCAAATCCTTTCCGTCTGGTTTTCGGAAAGATCCAGTCTTGATTATAACACATGTGTCGTATTTCAAATAATGGATTTCGCGCTTGGACTGCAACGCACACATTTGGTGATGTTATTATCCAGTTCTTACTTAATGTCTGCAAACTATTGGTTTTATTTCATACCTCACTATATGGCATGATTATTTTTGTCCACCTGATAGTTTAACAAACCACATTAACTCCTACATGTGCTCCCTTCAATTTCACTCAATGTCGAGTATAGCTCGAGATAAATTATTGATTATAGATTTTAAAAATGGTTACAAAAGTTATCGATAGCTCAAATTGATTCACAGAAAATAAAGTTCTGACCTCGATTACTCCTTGGAAGATTTTCAAATGAATTTGCTTAATCAGATATCAAAGAAATTGTCTGGCTGGACTACAGGCTATGTTATCAGACCGTTTATTGAATATGTAAACAAGGATATTTTGTCTAATCCAAGCTGGCACGTATATTTAATATGTGCTTGTTGAAATGCAAACAAAAGATGTTTGTATATTGCTGCATTCAATGATGTGCTACTGCCTGAGCTGCCGTTGTTCAAACCCAATTTGATTGAGTTTCTCTTTATGACGTAAAGATAAATAGAAATGCCATACCGTATTGTTTACAATCCTGGGATGGAAATTGGATTAGATTCGTGTGGCCATAAGGTAGATCGCTGGGAAAGCTGGCTCACTTGCTGCCATCTTCTGGCTCATTTCCGCATTAGATTATTGATCTTACCTCGTTGCGATCAATACTAACTGACGGTGCATTACCTTGCCAACAGGGGGCTCTGGTGGTTCTGTAGTTCTCATCAGGAACATTGATTTTTGAAAAGTCACATTGGTGGCGGATTTAGAGCCATCTATGAGCAGCATTTGTAAACCTGGATCATCGTGTTAGCTCTAAAAACGTGTAATTAATGGGCTGTTCAGCAAACCTGTTCCAACCATGATGTTGGACCAGGAACCGCACTAAGTTTTATCTCTAAATATATGAATGATAAACAAGGGAATAATCCTCTGCATTTTCAAGCTGCATGTACATGTATTTAGGGCATCTTTAAATTCAGTTTAAGATTTAAGATTTGTTGGTCTCAATTTAGTAAATTTTCACTAGCTTCAAAAATACTGTATATGTACGTATATGTACATGTATGTGCCACCTTGCCATGGGTCGATTAAAATAGAAGTTGAGCAATTAAATTTTACAACCTTGTTTGACACATTTTTGCAAAGTTGAAGGCACAATCCTTTCGAGCATCATGGTTCCAGTTAACTACTCGAAGCTTACAAGATTTTATAGTTATGGTTGAATTTGTTTTGCAAATTGAGAATGTTTTGCTCCATCTAATTTCATTGAATAGTTTTTTAAATTTTATTATTTAATCGTAAGGAAATACAACGGGATTCTAATCAAACTTTTGATCCAGCATGATTTCCCTCTAAATCATTCCATTAATAGCTTTGGAGATCGTTGCAAATTTCAGTTCTAAACAGCTTCAATCGCCCAATCCAGTTTTGGATCTTGCATCATGATCCCACCTATTACCACCAAAAATGCTGTTTCTGTCGCTGCCCCTTATAAGGTGGCAATCACTGACAACTATTGAGTATCGTGTTTTCCGGGGTCATAAATAAGGGAATTTTAAGTTAATGCCTTAGATCAAAATAGCGACCAGGGTTATGAACTGCAAGTCAACGCCTTATTTCTCACTGTTTTTCACTGAGGGCTGAATGCGTGGGCGTGGGAGACGTTGACTTCATTCATGTTTATGGGACGAGCCAATTTGCGTGTAGGTGTCGGTGGGAAATAACAAATCAACCGAAACCGATGAGGGGATTCCATAATTCATGCCCTGGTGTCGCATCCGCTAGGCCCGTTTTCGTTTCTATGCACGCCCTTGTCCTTCTGATAACAATAACATTGTCCTTATTGCGTTCCTACGCTGTATTTGGTGGAAAACATGAATTACTGTGGGAGTTTATAATCACGATGTGTTAAACCATAATTATGCCACAGACATGACTTATTATTTGTGGTCGGTAGTGAGGTATTTCTCAGTTAGAACACAACATCAACAATGAAATTGCAATTTAGGTTGCAGTGATCCCTGTTGACAATCCCTAATACTGAGGGCATACCAAAGGAAAATCTCGTTTTACAAACTAGATAATGGCGAAAATCGTGATAACGCGTTGCTGTGTGTTCCCACTCGGTAATGGAAATCATGGTAATATTTACCGTGACCAGGGCACGGTAAAGACTTCTACTGTGTTGCTAGTACGTGCTTCCACAATCCACAGCAGAAACCGTCAAAGCAATCTGTTCACCTTATTAAATACCAACGTTTATCTACCACGTTTTTTAATTATCGCGTGTTTCCTTGGTATGTCCTCAGTGTAATGATTAACTTTCTGGTGTTTCTTAATACATACAGTTGATAACTTTTAATAACTTTATTGCTTTTCTTAATACATCTACATACCTGTATATACACTACATGTATAGATATCTTTCGGATTGTTCCCTATTTAAAAAAATTGGGATAGGCATGATTCAATGGAGCATGTTATGTGCATGAAGTTTGACTGGTAAACATCCAGAGGTGCTACAATCATTGATAAATTATCGAGCGTTTTCACACTGTTCCAAAATGTTGTGAAATCTTGCCCAGTCCTAAAATATAACTTCTAAAGCCACTTCTGAAGCTTTAGCGTTGTCTTTTATGCACATAGTTAACATGAACACGTTTTAAGGCGCGTTATAGGCCAAAATCTGGGCGTGTAATTTCATTTTCCCTATTTTCCCTCGCCTCTTTCGAGCAACATCAATCGTTCCACAAATTCAATTTTGCTGACTCAAATTGCATTTTTCATTTATGAAATCGTCGTTTTTCTCCGCCATAGTTTTTTTTGCACTCGACTCCGTTTCTTGTCAAAATAATGGAAAAAAGAACTTCAGCTCTGATATAATATTGCTTGACGTTATTATATATTCTACGTTCTAGGCAGCACTCCGCATACATCGTAATTATATATCTGCACGCTAGAAGCATTTCTTGTTCCGATTTGCATTTTTCGCAGCGTCGCATTTGCATAAATATGAGCCGATGCCGCTGTTTTTGCCATAAGGCACAGACAGGCCTGTACGCGTGTAGGTTTGGAAAAAAGTGCTTAAATCGCCATCTTAGAATGCATGTTCTTATAGAGAAAGTACACTTGAAAACAAATGGGATCCCCAATCTGGTGTGACCATGCCCATCCTTTCGTGGCTAATTTTGTCAATTTTATGTCTGCTTAATAGTTGGATTTGGTGCTGCGAATCATGAATTATTTAACGAATTTACTTATTCGCATTGCTGGAGCATCTCTGCTGGAATGTTATAGGACACCCTGTATCTGGCATTGCCTTAGCGATCGATTCCCTTTGTAACGTGGCACCCTCTCGTGGTCTGGATGCTTACTGCTTTGTACTTAGAACAACATAGGGTGAGGATTTATGGCATTAAGGGCCTTCCATAAATCATGTGGGAAGTAATGGCGTGCGAGGATTACAGTTTTGACATTCCAAGAGGCATTGGGGTAGCCAATAAATAATCATTAACTCATAGATATTATTTTTTCCTTGTTTGCTCGACTTTCTTGAAACAGATTTGGACCACAGATTTCCTCATAACGTTTCCCCCTTTTTAGCAAGGAAACATGTTTCAGGAAATCTGGAAGCATATTTGACACGTGCAGGTCCACAAATTTGCGTCCTCAAACATGTTCCCATACTAGAACGTATAAACGTTTTTAGAACCAATTTTGATTTTGTTAAATTTATTAGTAATTTATTGGTAAGATCTCCAATTTCTAATGTGATTTCTACTATAATATCGCTGAATGATAGGCTTTCATTTTTTTTTTAAATAATTGAAATGATACCCTTGAATCGAGACATGTTATCACGGCCTTCGGGGTATAAGAGGATGGGGATTGGCAATGACAAAGATTTAAAGATAAAATTCTACCCCGATGGTTATAGTTAATGTATTTTATTTCACATAAAACGGAAATGCAAGGTTCAGTGCTGATGAAAACAAATATAACCGATAAGCGTTCTTAGCAAGTGAACTTGATAAGTTCAATTCTACCGCCCTGAATAGCACACAGTTAATGTCCAATGTTCATCGCTAGATGTCACCCCCGGTTGTGCTTTTCCCTCGTTTATTCATCGAATTTTTTCTCCATTCCTGTGAAACAAATATCCTGGCTCTGCCCACATGGAAGACTGCATCAAATGCGTGCCGGATCACTTTCCGTCCTACAAATGGCGGTATTCAGGTGCGATCAATAGATTTCATGCCATCCAGGAGGTGGATGGAGGCACTGTATAGATGAACACGGAGTAGCTCATTTTGCATTATAAGGGGGTTCTGGAATGCCTTCGCATTGCAGCTTTCAACAAAAATATTGGCATTAACTACAGACGCCAAAAATGAGATTTTTGATTAAATAGTCTTTGTTTCAAAAACTTTAGTGCGGTTAGATATTTCCACAAGTGGATTCTTTGGGAGATAATGATCAAGATGTTTATGCTTAGGAGGGAATTGTTACATGCTGTTACATGAAGATTGTTAACTATATATTACAGTAATCGGTACGTTAAAATGCAGCCTTAAAGTAAACTTCAACCAAAAATTTAAATTGAAGTCGTGCATGGAAATGAGTTTTACTTTCTATAATTGCATTTTAGCAATTTGACTTGAGTCGACCAGGGAGTGGTTTGATTCAAGAAAATAAGACCAAGCAATTTGATATAAGTCGTACATGTCTCATGTGAACACCGAAATTGAGACGAACACGTGAATTTCTGTTTTCTGATAATGGAAGCGCCTGGAAAAGTCAGGGAAAGCTAATAAATTAGTCATACGTTTTACGCGGCTGGTCGTTGGTTAGCGAAAAATCAAGAGATGACAAGCAGTTATCTGAAAGAAATGAAAAATAAAATTGTCAACTTAAAAAAAAGATAATCTACAGTAAATGTACTGTTTCCTATATCGACAATTTGTGTTCTCTCCTGTTTATGCAACTACTGTGTATAACAATCGATAAATGCATATTCCATATTTGTGCAGTTTTCTTGGTCAGGTTGTCACGGAAGTTTGTTTTAAAACCTGGAAAAGTCAGGAAAATTGATAAGTTCATCTCTGGAGAAACCCTGTCGAATTTAATTGTGCAACCCTTAATAAGTTTAAGCCAACATCGAATTCGCATGCCTAAATTTCTTCATTGTCATGAAATAAGTAGTGAAATGAAATTATATTTTTTAATTGATTTGCAATACAGGCAGTCTTTAACTACTGCCCGTCTTGAGTTTTAACCAAAGAAATTTAAAATTCCGTTTGTCATGCTGAAGAATTGAAAAAAAATGTAATTTGCTCGCAAGTGATGCATTGCTGTACTAATGTCTAATCTAAAAATGTAAAGTGACAGCTTCTGCATACAACCCATTTAAATTTAAGCACGTCCCTCCTAATGCAGCATTTGAAACCAATAAGGCTATGTAGAAGTGCAAGTCTTGTTGTGCATCAAAAATATACTTTTCGTTTTGGAAATTCGCTTCTGTTAGTTATGAAGGGAAAAAACATAAGCTTGAGCGCTGTATGGCGGCGACACATGAATGCTAATACATTGTAGAAGCCAATATTAAAATTTAGCGCATTGAAACGGAGCCAAAGAGCATATCTAATGTAAAAGCAAACAAGCATTTGTATTTTCATGTACTTTTCCTATATTTTCCAAATGGAAATTCATAAAAAACGAACCCATTAATTTTTCTTATTTCGTATGCAAATTCGTGCGCCATCTGCACTTTATTAGTTGGATCCCTATCTGCAGTTTCTTCTCGTGTCTCCTCAAGAAGCAACTTTTTTCTTACTCGACGCAATATGGTATTTCATGTTCGAGCATATGTACTGTAGCTGCAATAGCCCCGCAGTTGTTTATGCAATTTTGACATATTCGTTGGTAAGAAGACGGACTTTTTACCCATTCTGTTTATGCATGTCATTTATTTTCCTTTAAGAACACGCACCGAATGTTCCATGGCCCTTTCTTGACTTCAAATATTCCGCACAAATCCCTTGCCGTTCCCTTTTTTTTCGGCAAGTAAATCCCTAACAGAGTTTTCATTTCGCAGCAAGAATTACATTTGATCTTTTGCCATTGCGTGTTTAAGATTTCTGCTTACATTTTTGTTTAATAGCGCTTTCCACGAAACCCAAATAGCATTTTTCATTCACTGTTTGCTGTAGTTCAGTGGATTGGAATGAAGCTTTTGTCGGCACATATAATACACATATAGGGGTGTTCACGAAATACTGTTGGAACCAATTCGCCTCTCGATGACCAGTAAGAAACCACTTTACTAGTAATAATTGTTAGTAAAGGATTACTATATAGTTGTCACTATAATTGCAATGGGTCGCAAAAGTCTGCCATTCTAAAATTAAGTTGGTTGTGGCAAAGTTTGAAAACCGCTGATTATTTTGTGCATAAAAATTGTCATTTTTTTCTGAAATATTTGGTGAAAATTTAGAAGAAAAAAAAATCAGCTATTTGCATATGAAGAAATGTGAGCAAAAGTCTCATATTTGTATGTGAAAAAATATTAAAAATATGTACCAACGGTCCACATGCCTTTGAGCAATTACAATTAAAAAGTAGGAAACGCTCTAAACTGCAGTTATTTACTTTTTTTTTAGAAAAAAAATTCCTATATTTTTCCTATAATTTTTTTTTCATTTTTCCTATATTTCCTATATAATTCGACCTCCGTGCTGCTTTACAGCCTGCCAAATGGCAATGAGGTCGTAACAGTGCACGTGATATACTTGATTTATTTGCGGTAAATTTTGGCTAAATGTATTTCTAAGCTGGGCGAATTTTCCATAGAGCTTAGCTTTACTCTAATTTATGCATACATTTGCGTGAAAACGGCCATATTTGAGATTACATTTGATCGAGTCTATTCAGTGTAACTTTGTGCACTGAATGGAAAACATTGCACGTTTACCGTATGCTGAAGCAGTGGAGTCATGGTGAATGATGATCATTGCAAGTGATAGATCTAATAATCCTTATAATTTCTGTTTAATTGTGCTGCATAATATGGTATTGAATAGTCTTTTAATTTCGTTATGCTGATGATGATTGTTGCCAAGAGGATTATGCCAAACCATTGTTGCATTCATTTTATAACCGAAGAGCCAAAACGTGAGCTGATCTTTCATATGGCACATTGCTAACTTGTGTCATTTTCAGTTGAAATAAAAAAATAAACCGTAATAATAAAATTTAAAAAATAAGACTTGCATAGAATGCATTAATCAAAAATACTTTCTTCTACAGCATCAGTCAATTGCTATTTCATTCTCTTAATTGTGGACATCCCTTGTAAACAAAGGCTGGTCATAACCACTAACATTTATGCAGGACCTACCTCATTATGGAATTTTGCACTCATGTTACAATGACACCTACTTAATAATTACAAATATAATTTTCACACTTTTAATTGTTAAAGTGTGTTTATCATCCGTTCAGACATGTGCAATTTGCAATACATTTGGAAAACTTTGCAATATTTCTTATAATTATTTTACTTACTCTGAAATTGAAAGGTGATATGAAGCTGATTTACTCTAAAAAAAATTCGACTCGCAGTGAGTGGCCCCTTGCTCATTTTAAAATTTCTGATAATGGGTTTGGGCAAATGTAGACGAAGGAAATTATTTTATTAATATCAAAAAAGATGAAAGGAACAGGCAGGCTCGACATGCGTATATCAAAATATAAGTTAGTAATGTCAATGGCAAATTAATGGATAGGCCAACTAAATGTCTAGACATTGAAAATGGTCTAGTATTTTTAAATGTAAGACGTGATTACATTTTTCAGAAATGATGCGTTGATTTTTTTTAACAAGTCGACTAATTTATGCCCACAGTTTATTTATTTTACAATGTTGTGCTTCTGTACTTTAGCTGAACTCAACTAAATGTGTATACATTATAAAGTAAGCTTCCTTTGGAAATTTCTTAACAGAATACTAGGAATTTCATAAACGCGCTGCCTGAATATATATGCACAGTTCGTATAATGCGTTTGTTTGATTTGCCTCCTTTTTGGCGGAAAAATTGCTCTATTGGAAGTAGTGGGCCCCATTTTAATTAATATTTCAGTATTGATCATGTAAATAGTTTCTAAACCTCTTTCGCAAGAATCGTCTACTGTACTCGGAATCTTGTATAGCTTATCATTTATTTACTTACTTGGAAGGTTTTCAGTGAATTTATTTTCGACGGTTTATTCAAATATACCTTTTGCTTGCAAATAGTAATTCAGCGAGTGTTTACCTAGCCATATTATATACCGGTTAATATAAACCCAGGACCCAGATACCAAAATACGCATGAATACGTTGCATTCAACGTCTCCCTTTGCTGTAACGAAGTAATGATTTCAGTCATGCAAATCTAAAAACGTTTTTCATCCTCACATTTGAACCTTTTAAGTAATGTATAGCTTTTGTTGCATCCCACTGTAGTTTACAATAGCCATGAAAAGTACAATTGTTAAATGTTCTGTAGCTCGAACTAAATGTGTCTGGAAGCCAGTTAGCACATACTGTATCATTTAATTGCCGATATTGTTGCATAATGCAGTTTTGCATTTTAGCAAATATTTCCAGGAATTTTATTCCAAATTGAACGAAATGTTACTGAATTAGATTTCTTTGAACATAAATACATCTAGTCTTACAGAATTTCCGCTGCAAGCTTCTTATGTTGATACACGTACATAAAGGCTAAGAATTATTTTTACTTCAATAGGTTAGCATAGGAAACCGCTGGTCTTTGCGGCTTATTGATTCTATCCTATATTGGTCATCAGAATAAAAGCACGGCTTGTGAATTATTAATGTTGTATTTCATTGGCTGCAAATGAATATTGTATGAACTGTACATATATTTAGGTACATATCAATGTGCAATTCTATGAATCTAATGGGAAATACAGTATTGGTTATATCCTGCATAGTGATAGAGTCCAGATGGGACAGTTTTAATTTACAATTTACGTTCTAGGAAGTATCGCATTATTGGATAACTAATCGGTTATCTACATAATCTTCATTATTGAGGTTGTGGTGAATGAAAAAGAAAAAAAAATCAGAAAAAAAGCTGAGCAGTATACAGACATGTAAGACTAAATTATTGGAAATCAATTGTATGTAATGTACAGCCGCATACTTTTCAAACATAATGTCCATTCTATTTATATTGCTACGCTTTCGTTTATGCGAACCCAATTTTTTTCTTTTCAATCGCCAAATGTAAATAAGCTTAAGGATGACTGTGAAGATAAGAAATTATGCTACATAATCTGTAAATTAAAAGAATCACATTTTGAGAGTATCGTTATATATGGATTTCAACATGCAGTGTTCCACACTGAAATATAAGTTAGTGCAGTGACACTCGTATTTGTTTCAATTTCTTCAGTGTCACCAATCATGCTACAGACTCCCTAAATAAAAAACTCGTACAGCTGCATAGAACACCCCTTTCGTAAATATATGAAAGGTAGGAGCAATGATCGCACAGGAAGCAGTAATCTTTATTTGCCTTTGTAATCCAGTAAAATCTGACATCCAAAACGTTAATTTTTTCCATTTACCTTAAAAAACTTTTCTTAGTCAGTTATGTTGAATGGGTGATTGCAAAACGTTTTGATAAAACTTTTGAAGTAGGATATGTTGAGAATATCACAACACATGATTCTCGTTAAAATACTTGTTGAGACTTCTGAATGAGTGGTATGGCGTGTGTTTGGTTCTCCATAAAAAGAATTAATGAAAAACTCTCGGTTTAGAGATTTTGCACTCGTTATTTGGACGTGCTGAATATACAGTATTTTGCAATACCGTGACTTGCATTTTTTCTCTTGTTAAACTTTGTGGTCTATTGTTGAAGTTATACTTAATAGCTCATTCCTGTCTATTTGTCCAATCTCCTTGGGGCCAGTGCTCTTTGGCCTTTTACTCGTCATTATGTCGTGTCTGCACTGTCTTATTGATGGAGTTAACCCAAACATTCGTAACATAGTGTTGATGCTTCGTTGTTTACGAAAACATTGCAATGTGTACGTTAAAATATATCCGTACATATCTTGTGACTCATGAGTAGATTTGTATGCGTAATCGGGAGTTCCTTGTACTGATACAGCTACCAGATACAGTATTTACTGGCTTTGTGACCCGCAAATGATATATTTATCAGTGATTTATTTGCTTTCAACAAAACCACGTTGTAAACTGCATCTCGAGAGGATTTTACTGTTTTTACAGCATTAGCTGTTTTGGCTGCTGGCAAGATATGTTAGCACTAAATATTTATGTTATTTAAGCTGCCTCATTTGGTTGCTGACAAATTCAATTCCTCTGCCTACGACCAGTTGCTATCAGCCTTATTTGCATGCATGGCTCATCTTGCATTCCTTGTGTTACTTGTGAATATTTCTTTATGTGTGCGTACTTTAAGTCTGGGAAAACTTATGCTAATTTAAAAGAAAGGTTTTAGTTGTAGCCCTAACTCGTGAATTGAATGTGTGTATTAAGGTTTAAATCTATGGTGCAAATGAAACAACTATTAATTATTATGTTTCCAATTGTTTTGCTACGTTTACTGCACAGTAGGCTAACATTAAAGGTCAAGAATTCTATGGCAACATAAGAGCTTCATGATAAATAGAACTGGGGCGATGTTAATGAATGACCGTATGAATGGACCATGAAACATAAATCTATTGTCTGTGCATGCATGCTGAATATAATATTATTAATATTTCATGGCTGGCATGTACACAAAACGATGCATACGAAAGAGGGGAAAGCTCATTCAGAATAACTTGATGTGAAAGCATGCTATTCTCATAGCGATGGCATTCACCCCTTAGAGCTCTAGCCGTGATTACTGTAAACACTTCTATCGATCCTTCTATGCGCAAAATCGTGAAATATTTAGATACAATTTTATATCGATTTCAAATTCCGTGGCACGCAATTAAGCCATGAAAGCTCATTAGTGTAATGATTTCAAAACTACTGTATTACTATTATTACCATTCTGTGTATGGACACAATATAAGTGAGGAAATTTGTAAACAGCAGGGGTGACACATTGCTGTTTTTTCCATGCGGGTAGGGCTGACTGGTCGATTTTTTTTCGGACTTTTGGCAATTGTACAGTACATAGTACTGTATAATGAAACATAAAATAACCGGGTGCGTGCGTGCGTGCAAACAAACAAGGCAGCTTTCTAACCAAAACAGTTTCATGTCAGTCTTTAATCATTTAAGGAAAGACGATGGAATTTTCGAGTTTTTTCAGTGCAGGGCAAATTTATTTTAAACGCCATTACAAATTCATTAACAAAATTGGAATTAGTTTTATTATAGTATGCATTAGATAACCATCTCTGGGCTATTTTTAACTGTAATTTCATCTCATGTCAAAGATCGTAGTAATAACAAAAATGACCTGAGCAAGTTTAATGGTGACAGTTTTCTTGAATTAGAAGAGTTTTGAAGTAATACTGTCATAAAAATACTTCTTATCTGAATTGCTATTTGTTTTCGTAATTTCGGGAGTTTTATGCAATTTGAATTAATTGCGTGATAGCATGGTAGCATGGGACGTGGTAGTCCAGATACTCATTCGCATTACGACACTTGAACAATTTTTCCAATTACATGCAGTAGCTTGTTCAAAATATTTGTCTCAAAAATCAGTAGTTTAAAGCCTCATTTTCGTAATGTTACAACATTCTTATTGATCATACCATATTCTTACAATCTCAGGAGATTTAAACAATTTACTGCTTAAAATCATTCGTTTATCACCATGTTCTATCTCAGGTAATTCTCGAGATAAATTCTGAAAAGTGAACAAAGCGCTCTTTTGTACAAAACACGTTATCGTGCACAAATGTGCATTGCGGTGTTTTTCAATTAGAAAGGCAAAAAATCAGAAGCGCACTAGTTTATCTCAATTGAAGGAATACGTGAATAAGGATTTTTTTGAACTGCGATTTTTGTGATAAATCTGCGATGCCCATAGCATCTTTTAAAGCTGCCCTTCATTGCACCCAAAAACAAGAACAGAACCTTTGAATTTCTGAAAAGCAGAACCAATTGCATTATCATATCACTCCATTTAGCGAATGTGACCAAGCCATGAGCCACACTACCTACATGTAGTTGTTGCCGACATGTCATGACCTTTCTTTCATGGCTTATTAAATGACCCTTAATGATGTCGCTAATGACGAAACCATTCTTGTTATTGCGGCTGGACGTCGTTAAATAAACAAGTCAAGTTCGTCCACAGCCCAGCCTTTAATAGGATCGTAAAGCCTGTTATTAATTTGGCCCATACAGCCAGTTTCCCATGCCTGCCATCTATCATATTCAGGTATTATGATAAGTTTACAAATTGTAAAATCAGGCAAACATATACAAAACATATTCCATGCATCCCTGCCAAGTTTTCCAAAACAAACAGTTAAAATAACAGCGTCCTAAAGCCAGTTATTAATTTGGTGGCCCAAGCAGCCAGTTTCTCTTGTATGTCAACTGCCATATTCCGATATTGTGATATGGTTTCTAAATTGTGAAATTAGGTAAACATTTATAAAACATACTCCATGCATCCCTGGCAATTTTTCAAATTTTCGGAAAATATAAGATATATTTCCAAAACACCCCCCTCTTTCTGCCACAAGCCTTGGTCATCCACATACCAGCTGCAACTGGCAGATAAACTGCCATTGTACGGCATGTTTATTCAGTCATGCAGCAATCACGTCACGTGCTGAGACTGAAATTTGCGATGAACGTTTATAGTATCTGCATGGTAGTGTGTTCTGCTTATGTGAAACGAATGCCATTGTCGTTGTGGACAAGGGCATTGTGCGTGTTACCGGTCTGCTGCTTCTGCGGCTGTCTCCCATGCATTCTTTTCTCACGGAGTATGTTTTTCTTGCATGGCTTTTTTCGGTGTGTTAGTGCATTTAAGCCGTTGTTAAGGACTCTGAAGTAAAGTTCAGCGTGCGCGATGTTGCATGCGGTACTTTAAAACCAAGTTGCCATAACTCGATATTGGATTGAAAACTACTGCGCCGCTTTATGTGTGACATTGGCTTTTCTTGGGCGGCTGGGAACAATGGGTGCCTTATTCGATTGTGGGCGTAATATATCGAAACGAATTGGTCGTAACTAGGTTAAATGTTGTTCGTCGCTCAGACAAATGCGTGCGGAAATGTAAACAACGACCTTTCCATGATACAGCCTCGGGTGCACCATTTTCAGTTTCTTCGATCGGGTTTCTGACTCTTTAATGACGTGAGAAGGTAATTAGCTAGCTACCCGTATGTTCACCTGTTGGGGAAAAGGAATTCAGTTGCATTAGGGGGTTGCGGGGCCATGGCTGCAGCAATTTGTTTTAATGCACGTCAGGCCACTTGAAAATCAATCAAACGACGACACGCTGATTTCCTTAATTTAAACCTAAAGCAGTCCAGTTTACTGTTGCAGCTTCCAGAAATGCTGCTTTGGGCAAGGCGGCTACCCTAATTATTGAATTGATGGCTCGATGCTAAAGATCAATGTTGCTCTGTTCTGAATTCGGTTTCGTTTTCCTGCCTCCTTCTGGCATTTAAATTTTTAAACCCCATGAAAGTAAAAAAAAAACTTATTCGGTACGGAAAAAGAGTTTGAGGAAGATGACGATTTATATTTCTGAACGAGTTTGGTCTCCTAAGTTGAGATTTACAGTATGTGCTATGTGTTATTAATTTTATAAATTTGCCTGCTTGAACGGTATCGAATGACTATGAAGTTGTTCTTAAAATTACAGGGTATAAATGAGTATATCAACATAACAACAACATATATGTGACAAAATTCATAATTATATGATAGATGCACGTTGATGTTAACGAGCAGTGTTGTCTGTTGCAACTGAGTTTCGTTCAGTAGGTTTTTTAAATCTCAAGGAATTTCAAAAATGCGGAAGAAACGGGGTTTAATATGATAGTATGATAATTCATATTCCAGAATCTGGAATGATGTTTGGTCTCCTTAGTTGCGATATACATGTACTGTATGTGCCATATGTACATAATTTTATAAATTTGCCGTTCTCGAACTGTATCGAAAGACCATAAAATTCATGAAATTAATTGTCTAACTGAGCAAAACTTGAGCACAATGATGTCTACGACGATGAACATCCGAAAGTTCATTTATATAACTGTTTCATTTTCAAGTTTGGGTTCAACATCCGAACTGGTCAACCGTGTATTTATTGCCATTGATACCATTGGTGAAGCACAGTAAGAGTTTCATCAATGGTATCAATGGCAAAAAATAAAACTGTTTATCAGTTGTGAAATTAACCTAAGCTTGAAATGAAATCTATTTTGCAAATCAACTTGCAAATATCAAGCTTGAATTACTTGATTAGCGAATAATAATTTTGGATCCTTCTCAAGCACATTGGGTCTATCACGATATACACATGCATTACTTTACAGTTTCAGACATCTTTCGATGCTGTTTTCGATGTTGCATGACATAACGTTAATGATACTCTGACATGTACATGTAGAACATAGGCCCAAAGCAACGACCATCGCTAGAGTTCGTTGTAGTGCCCGGAAGCATCCTTAATGATGGAGCAAATAATCCGTACATTTATCTCATTCCTGACGCATTTCATCCGCAAAAACAGCGTTTGCATCTACGAACAAAACTGTTTGGTCAGTACGGCATGGGGCTGGCGCACCTAGCGGCCAAGAAAACCTAGTTTCCATTGATTCTCAACATTCTTTGGCATTCTCACAGCATTCCCGTCAAATGACAGTCTGTAGTGCAGTGCTTGTGCAGTGCTGAGATGGAAATGGAGATAAATGGTTTTTGTGAGCGGAAAACTCCTCCTTTTCTGTCAAATGGATGATAATTGACAGGAGACAAAAAGCAAGAGAATTAGATAATATTTTGTCGCCGCCTCCGTATCTCCTTTTTTATCTTTTTGGCCCCCTTCGCTGAGCCATATGACATCCCTCCCTATCTCTTTTTCACTTTGCACTAATGCTTTTTCAATGGAGAGCGACACGAGCACTCCACTCGCTCACTTTCTCCAGATCGCTGTTTCTCCCACGTGGAACTATAGCGTCATTTTTAATGATATTATACGCGCAGGCAACATAAACCCATTTGCTAATAGACGGTGTATTACACAGAGACATCCCAAAAAAGAGAGATAGCGCAAAGAGATATTATTATTATGAAAAAAGTAGTGTAATTATAACACTGTGGGGAAATGAAAGGAAAATACGAAACGAGGCATCGTGTAGGGGAAGGAGAAATGCGAAATTAATGCCCAAATCGAACTCCGCATTATTACCTTTTGGCACAGCTGAAGTGGTTGCGAGCTATGACCGCAAACCCTGGTTTTGGTATTGGTTTCAGTCTGCAACGAATGAAAAACGCGAGCTTTTTGGCATCGACTTCAATTTCAATTTCTCATTGGGCGATATGTTTGAGTGGAAATGTCTTGAGTAATTTCTCCGAAATGACCTCGGGGATGGAAAACTGTTTAATTTCTATTTCTCATTGGACGAAATGAGTGAGGTGAAATCTCTTAGCTAATTAACGCAATTAAGCAAATGGCTTTCAGAAACCGGTTAGGGTGGGGTTTGGTGCTTTTGTGCCAATGCAAGCACGGGAGGGGGTGGACAGGAATGCTCGGACAATGGCTTCACCAAATATCCCGCTTCAGAGAATGCGAAGATGGATCAAAAGATGGATATTTGCCCATTAAGTCCTTTGTTTACCGATGCTGCCCCGTTGGTAGGCAATCACTGCTGACTTAGACGCTATGCGTGGTTGTCTGCCTACAATTGCGCATTTGGCTCTGTGAACAAACAGCGTTGCGCCCTTTCCACCTCGATGATTTCAATTAGAATCACGTTTCGGCACTGGTTTCATTTATTTCAGTCTTAATTTAATGGGTTTTTGCAACATCGCTACATGTATTAACTTGGTCTGAACATTGTCGATCCATTTCAGGCTTTTTGAAGCCATTGTAACCGAGTTCTCACTGTACCAGTTGGTTGAAATTTGGTACACAACTTAGTTTCGCAAAACATTTGATTAAATTAAGTGTATGGATGAATGTCGCTCCTTTTTGGCGAATTTAACAATTTTACGTGTAGAAAAATACTTTCGATAGCTCGTTGTGGCTCCGATAAAATAGGCCTCATGTGACCACCACGTGATTGCCCCAGAATACAATTCGCTTTAACAACGCCTCGAATAAATATTATTGGTCTTATTTCTTGTATGCCATGGGACGGACGTTGCAATTCTTTTCTAGAGGATAGCCTTAAGCTTCAAGAAATTTAATTTAACAATGATTGTTGGGTTAGCCACCATAATGCGGTGGTAATTGTGAATTAAATTGGGTTGATAGATTACACACCCTACCACATGGTGTTCGCTTATTGATTGCAGGGTACTGAGTTGAATTGAATCGCATTGAACCCTTGAAAGTTTATACCCGATAACGTGCTTTTTTACGCCTTTCTGATGCCACTTAGGTCCACATCTAGCTTTTTCTTGCGATGCTTCAACAGCGATTTAGTCGCACTTTTCCATACATTGTAAATACAGTAGAACTTCTGTAGCTTTACCACCCAATACACTGTCGCACATGAGGTCAACATATGGGGGTGGTCAACATATGAAACGAGGCTTCTACTCACACAGGATTTTAATTCCGTGAACTGGATGTACTTACATTTTACAGTAGTCATTTATCATTCATGAATAATCTTATTAAAATGTTCATAATACAGTACCAGTATTGCTAATGTGCTGCAAATTTATCCAGCA
>JAQGAF010001349.1:0-32048 GCA_034687865.1 Kryphioiulus occultus | reverse complement strand
GTGACAAACCTGGCAGCTCTACGTTGAACCATTTCTATTTCCTGCACTTGACCCACTCTGTACGGATTCCATACTGGACAGCAATACTCAAGGAGGGGTCGGACCAATGATCTGTATCCAATCTCCTTCACATTTTGGGGACAATTTCTGAAAAAATCGTTGCCCAAATCTAAGACGTTGATTAGCTATGCCAGTAATATTTTTGATATGGGTATTCCATTGCATGTTGTCCGTGATGGTTGTACCTAAATATTTAATGGATGCAACCAAATTTAGAGGAACACCTTCCAGATTATATTCTGGAACTGCTCTCCCCCTCTCACGTGAGAATTAAGAAATGCTCTAAGGCGAATCGAAGAATCTCGAAATTCGGAGAATACATTTGAACTGGAATATTTTAGGAAAAACGAGAACGATAATGAGCAATTAGGTTGACAGATTAGGGGGATACATTGTGAGCATCATAAATTATGGAAAGAAAAGTAGTAGATTTCGCTATAATGATAAAATTATGAAATGTTAGAGAAGTTTTATGGCAAATGAAAAAAGTCCCTGCTGCTGCTCTGCTCCAGCATAGACACTATTGGATAAAGTGGGCTTCTCCTATTGGCTGGTAGGCTGGCAGTGATTGCCTGCGGTTAGGGCAGCCACATAAATAAATTACATTTTAAGTTAGTTTAAGTTAATACGTTAGCTTAGGTTAGGATAAACACAAAAAGTAGGTAAAACACAAAACAAAACTCCAAAGAAAGCATAATAAGGATATTTTGCGACTGCTAGGACATTCTGCACTAGAAAAGTATGGTTGATATACATGTGCATGTACATGTTGCATAGGCTTATTTTGTACACATTTGGATCAGGGACTATTCTGTAGCATGTAAAAGTTTGCATTTCAGATTGTCTGAAAAATAAAATACATCTGCAATATGGTTTACACAGATTACCAAATAATAAAAAATAAATAAATAAAAATTATGGGAAGAAAAGTATGGTATTTTTCAAAACAAGGGTAAGCTTTAAGCACGTTGAAGAATTTTTTGTGTGAAATACACTGTATGTTGAAACCTGAACATTTCTCATGAACATAAGCTCGTAGACTGCGGGGGACTCGATTTACATTTGCCGAAACGTGTCTAACCGCTTAGTAGCCAACCGCAGAGTTTGATTACCCCTATAAACAAACAATCCACAAAAGATGGACAGATAAAAAAGGTCACGCGCCATTTACTCGGTGAATTTCCAACGAATCGAATTATTATTTCAAGGAAATTTTTTTTCCTTCTATTGTTTTTTGTAAAACCCGAATTTGTGGTCATAAAATGCAGAGAAGGAATGCGTTTCGGATGCTCGGTTCGATTCCAGATTAAAAATGCGAATGTGCTACCGTGCAACCCGCTGATTCTTAGGGGGTCTCTCCACAGTTGATATTTAGAGAAACAATGGAAAAGAACCCGACGGATTGAATAAATATCATTCGATTCAGATTTGGGTCAAGGGGACAAATAGCAGTTCATTGTTTAAAAAGGCAGGCAGACGACGCGCACGGATACTATTAATGAGAAGGGTAAGCAAAGGGTGTGTGGGGTAAAAGCGCCACCTATGCAACGCTCTTGGCCTTCGATACAAACTGGACACGAACTGGTATTTCGTGATAAAAATCTTATGACCTGCCAAATTTGCATCTTGGATTCAAAGTATTTGCACATGTGGTGGTTGACTAATCCCAAACTTTTATACTGTGGATACACCAAGAAGTTTCGAAATATCTGGCTTCTTGAACCCCTTCCTCTTCATACATTCCAACAGTAATGCATGATTACTGAAACCAAGAAACAGACTGTCAGGAAAAGTCAGGGAAATCAAATGTGGTCTGGGGAATGTTGACATTGTCAATTTAAGTCAGGAAAAGTCATTAAAGAAATTTTGAAATTCAATTCTTTGACTTTTTTTTATGCCCCTCAGTAGGCACAGGCAGAAATTCCCTTTTCTGAAGCACCTTCTGCACCTGAAGCATCATTTGCTTGTTCATATATACAACAAGCAATAAATACATTGTACATTACAGCATTCCTCACATTGGCATGCTTCATAGTTTTGCATTTTCAATGGTCAGAGTGGTCAGGAAAATTTGTTTTGAAACCTGCATGTAGAACTGTCAGTGAAGTTGAAAATCTATCTTTGGGGGAACACTGGAAATGATTTGAAATAATGCAGTGAAATAAGTGCTGTTGATTTGAGCCTTGGGATTAAGATTCTTGCCAATTTTATTTGAACAGTGACATTGTCACGCGTCAAAAGGTAATACATAATTCAGTTGGCTTTTTTGAGAATGCTAAGACTTGCAATCGACTTATGCAATCATTACGCAGCTTCTTGTTTTTGGGGAAAATATACTCAAGTCTCCTCCTAATTGTGTTTACTTTGCTGTTGAGTTTTAGAGCTGATAAGTCTAAAGTATGATTTCTTCTTGCCTATTTTACCGCCATGATACCAGTGCAGCTGTAAGGACCATTCCTCAGCTTGAATTTATTCGCACTAGATGGCATGTTTCTCCTTCTCATTCTAACGACAGATCTCGTCGAAAATATTTTTGGGTCCATGCAGTTAACCAGCTTCTGCCAAGGACTCTAGTTCATATGCAACATTTTTGGTTTGTTGTGTATACATGTATGAAAGCTAGTGTGTATAAAAACATAACCGTAAAGCACTTAGCCGCACGATATATCAACATATTTGGTTTTTATCTTGCTGTTCATACATTGACTATATTAACATTGGCATTTTGTGAGCCACGCACGAAATGGCAGGTACTTTTCGCCTTGAAATCTGCATAGGTAACGGATGTTTTTTTGCTGATAGAATCTTCCTAAAAGCAAAGTTTGAAGCTTGTGGATAAAAAGTCGTGAAATCGCTAGAAATGCAAAAAGGCACTATTAGGGAAGATCGTGAAGATGCAATCACGATTTGGCATCCTTGAAATTGGTTTAGCATAATTTTAAATGCTTGCATTTATGGAGTAACCTTCAGGAGTGCTCTGTCACGCTGTAAAATAGATGAACCCGGAACTACACGGTCGGTCACGTATAAGTATTTAAATTTTACAAAGGTTTACTAAATTTGGCAGCAAAGCGGAGGTAACGCGTTAATTTAAAAAACAGCTTACAAATCTGAGTTGGCATTGCAGATACGGTATTGAAATTGATATTGCAAAGTCAATTTTTAAGGCGATGGGATCACCAAATGACAGTTGATATCCTCTGGTTCTGTGTTAAACGTATTACTCACTCAGTAGATGCATTGAAATGACACCAGATGGTATTACAGTAAAAATTGTTCCAATAATTTATGCTGTCATTTTGAAATATAAAATATCTTAAAGCATGGGTATAGTTAGTTCTTGGTTTTGTTTATTCTGTTCAAGCTTAAATCAAGTTTGTTTCATATGGAAATATTTTTTTTGCATGCGAAAGATTTTGTCAAAAAATAAATATTGAAATAATCCAAAAATCGAGCCTTGACGAATTCACGTAAACACCTACATATATCTTTTCATTTCACTAAATAATAGAACAAAACAATTCGTTGTTTGAAGAATAAAGTCATCCAAAAAGTAAATCTGTATTCATGAAAACTCCATACATATGTCCAAGATTTGCAATTCCTAATCTTATTCTAAATGTCATATACATGTATGTCCCAAAAATTTGTCGGAATATTTAGCTGAAGTGCGCTGCCAATGACTTGAGATTTTGAAAAGATTCCACCAAATGAATTCACAAAACAAATTTTTATTTGGAGAATAAAATTTTCCGGTTTAAATTTACATTCATGCAAACTCCTGCATTTTTCCAAAATTTGCTCTTCATTTCTAATTTGTATTTTTAATGGCGGCTACCTCTGAATGTTAACACGAATGTATCTGCAAATTCAGCATGGGTGTTTTCAACTTTCAAAAGTTTGCTGACATGACTTGAGATTTTGCAAGAGTTTCTTCAGAATTCGTTCCGACAACTCAAGTTCTATGGCTTTGCATGGAAGATATACCAGTCTCACTGTATTTATGTTATTTTTCGCGATACATTTACAGCTCCTGTTAAACTTAATGCGCTGAAATTTAATCCCTAGCTTCACAAACGTCGCGCGGGATTCTGCAGCAGGTTTAAATTTAAATTAACGACACATTTTATGGAACTTTTATGTTCCTTGACGCACTGTTTTGCTGCATGAGTAACGAGGAATTTGTTAATTCATGGAGCTGCACACGAAAACTGCCGTTTTAACTGGGCCTTGTTTCCCATGCGCAATGGAAATCTGCAAAGGCGTTTCCTTTATAGGCTTTTTCAAGGCCTTTAAAAGCGATGCTAAGTGTGTTTCACATTTATGTGTGCATCTAAATGCTGTGTTAATTTCGGGAATTTCGGCGTCTGGTTCAGCCGTACCTTTCGGTTTATTGGTTTCATTCCTTGGCTGGTCGACGCCAAATACTGCAGACGATGCTCCCTTCGGGAATGTGGAATGGGATGTTGTGGTTTCTTAATTAGCGTGGAATTAGCACGTTTTACTGATATGCGGTGGGGCCTAAGTTGCTTAAACAGAACTTCAGAGTAAGTCTGCAGATCCTTGGCACAAGGCATTTGCAACCAATATGTGCAGACTTCAGTAGAGAATCATAACGTGCCTCTCCTTGGCCGCCATCTTGGTTCTGGAACACTTCTTCTCATTGGTGTGTGGCCAGCCAAAGTTTATATTTTCTGTATTTTGCAAATACTCCCGAATCTTAGATACATCTTAAGCAGGCATTCGCAGAGGTGGCCCATTTCATGCATTACACTATTCGATTTTGGTTCATTGAATTTTTGGATCACTATCTCCGCTAACTGTTCATGTAAACAAGTAAAGTGGAAGCCGGATTCAGGTGGGGTACTCAAACACGCATAGGTTGAAGTTCACGTGAAAAAAAAACAATATTCCTTGCTCCGGCATAGACAAAATGAGAAAGTCGGCTTCTTCTTACGGCTCGTAGGCTGGCAGTGATTGCCTCCGGTTTGGGGCAGCAAAATAAAGAAATGAAATTGTTAAGGTTAAGTTAGGGTAATTGCAAAATAACTTAAAAAGAATAAATTGCGTGCAACAGCTAGAACAGCTGTCGCTCTTCTCTACTAAACAAGCAGGGTTGAAATACACATAGCTGGTTATTAATTAACATAAATTAATTAACCTAAATGGTAGTAAGAGATGGCACATTTAGTCAACCCTGCATCTATAGTTCATCAAAAATTTATTTGAAGCTAAGAAAATCAAGCAAGCAGTTCTGTGAAATAAATCAATAATGAAACTGTCAATTAAACAGTGTTACCCCTGACCTGGAAAACCTGAAATTGTCAGGGAAATTCAATAAATCAATGATGTATTCACCTTCATAGTTATTAATTGGTCAGCAATCACGAGATGGCAAGCAATTCTGTGAAAAACTATTATGAAATTATCAATTAAAAACCTAATCTAAATATTCTGTTTTCTTGTAAAAATGTGCGGACAAATATTTTTTTTGCATTTTCTAAGGTGAAGGTGGTAGAGAATATTTGTTTTAAAAACCAGAAGTGTCATGGAAGTTGAAGGAATAGTTTCTGGGAGAACCCTGCCAATTTACACCAAGCCTTAAACTTATATCACTGATTAACCATGGAGCGCCAGAGTCAAAGTGCAAATGACTTAGTCGACTAGTTGCCTTAAGTGTCGTGAAACTCATGCAACTCCAAAACAACAATTTGTCGTCACCCAGGTGGCGATAATGTGCTGGTTTCCGAAGAAGATGGGATGTTAGAAATCTGTAATTCAAAACGTTATTCGCAGGTAAAAGTTCAATGTAATGTAGAAGTTGACCTTAGTGTTTAACAACGCCTTCCTCTGATGCTGAAAACTTTCCAGTCTCTGGCAAACAATACAATTATATGTCTATGTAGCAATTCGATAGCGGGAAATCGATTCTAACTACATATCTGTGTGACCTCGTAATTTTCCACGAAATTTAATTAACTCCAAATGACAATGTACTTACCTCAATAATTTAAAGGTACAGTAAGTACCCGAATGCGTGGTGTGCTGCGCCAGTAGCCGAAATCTCCGCCTCGCCAAGATTTTTAATTAAGATCTCAGCCGTGATTTAATAATCAGCATTATGCCCCATCATCCCATTAATTATAATTGGATGTATGTCACCATGCCAAATTCGCCTCACTTGACGCCATTTATGCAAGGAAAAGACCCTTCGGGATAAAATTAAAATTATAGGTTTTAATGCATCGTCATAAAAACAACTCATCTCGGTAACATCATATAAGAAACTTTGTCTGCAAATATAAAATATTTCGTACAAACGTATACACACATTAGCCCAGAAATGCCACATTCACGGTTTGAGGTGCTGTCCAATCACGAAACAGCGTCAGCGGAACTCGGGACAAATAAATAAATCATTTCCGGTTGGGATAGGACTTTAAATAAATAAAGGTATGGTCGCTTGATTTGGGAGACTTATGGCAACGCCAGCAATGCAAACAACACAACTCTTTATGTGTTCGGTTTCCTGAAAAATGTATTTCATAACTTTGTCTACAGATGACGCCCATAATGGCCGCCCAAAGATGTTATCTGTCAGCCCACTGCATCTTGATGACATAATGATCTCAGCACATTAAAAACCTTAAACAGTAACGTTTTGTAAACAGTTTTATGGCAGCAATATCAAAAGTGTTGCTGATTAATGGCACAGAGCTTAAATTCAATGATTGTCCACCATATGACGCTGTTTGCGCTGCTGGGGGCGCCATGAGAGCCCTAGCGGTGGGGTTTTGCGACGCGTTGAATCACGCTACAGAAGTGACTGACGTTTGACTGAATAAAAGTTGCTTTTTCTTAGGGAAAGCTGTATTTACATCGCTAATCCTTATTTATTTACACTTGGCCTACGACTGTAACAAGTATCTTTAAACATGTATATTTACACGCATATTTATAATATTTACAAAGTATACTGAGAATATAGCACTGTTATTGTTATTTGTTTATCGTGATGCGAATAGGTTGCAACGGTTTTCTCTACTGTGCCAAAAATATATATAGATTGTATATTTTGAGATTTCTGGGATTTCTGCAAGTAGTTGAGTTTCTTTAGAAAGCTAGTTTTAGAACGAGTAACAATTAAGGAATCAATTTCCTTTTATTTATCTGATCGGCATTGTTTGGCATGGGTATTATGGAATTGTCCTATGATTAGGAAAGAGGCCACTTAAGAACAATTATTTTTTGATTTATACATCGTTAAAAATAACAGTAATAAATAGGGCTGAATAGTGAGCATTGCTTAATTGGTTAGGATTGACCGATTTTACATCGGTGGAGAGAACTCGCCAACTTTCTGAGTTACCTTTGGTTTAAACTTGATTTTGTACAACTCCATAGTTGGGATCGATCTCATGCTCAAGTACTTTCATAAAATATTTTAGAGCCATGCATTCTTGCATATTGGAGTATGTTTTATGTTGGGCTTTAGTCAATTTAATCATCAGGAAGCTTTCACAGGGTACCCACAGAACATGGGAAACCTGGAAAACCTGGGAAAGTCAGGGGATTTCCTCACTTTTGAGTTACAATTTCAATCCTGAAGGTATTTCAGCAATCATTTATGTAGTTCAGAGTTCTTCGAATTAAAAATCCAAATTAAAAAAGTACATTCCTAGAGGTACTTTGATGTTATATGAAATCAGTGATTATACAAATTTAACATTATTATTTTAGTCAATGCTATGTTGATTATAAGCAGTATATTCATATCCAAGAGCAGGATTTTTTCACTTGGTATTAAACGATGAGGAAATCCTAATAGCCAAGGGAAAATGCAATTTTTCACCTGGGAAAACTGGTAAAGTCAGATTGATTTCATGTTGCTAAAGGTGTGGGAACCCTGTTACTCTCAAGTTTGGTTGCTTGCTTGAGCATGCACCTCGATATGAAATCTGAAAGCTGATATCGATGGGTTTTGAGTATAAGTTTGCCTCACATAATCGTTGAGCAAGATCCCAAACTTTTGTCATTGAATTTCAAACTGGTAAAGGCGCTATCCATGGTGCAAATCGTTACTTGAGCCCAGATTGCGCCTGAGTCGTACTTAAGTAGCCGACTCAAGCACACGAGTTCTACATTACAGTATGCCAGCGGACATGAAAATCATTCCAAATCTATGTTCATTCTTCCTCCCATATTTTCAGAGAAACCAGTCAAATTTGACAACGAAATTGTAATGCCCAAAAATGTCTGTTCACAGTAGCCCGTATTTTTTCAACAATAAAACAGATCCGCAAAAGAAGTAATACTTACTGCACCCACGTGGCTTCAATCTTTGCCAATTCGTGGTTGGGAAGCTATCGACAGTAGCTAATTTTCAAGATCGAGCACTATCAGGCAAGCTGCCAATTTCGTTCTGTGCACAAACATCGTCACTTCATAAATACATTTAAAAGATATATACAGTAATGCAACACAGCTGGATTTTCACCAACTGGGCTGAAACGGTTTGGTTTTTCATCACTTGACTGGCATCTTCCACTGTCCTTCCTGGAAGCGCCAGGGCTGAGAAAGTAACTGTCTTAAAGCTGCGAGCAATGTCAGGCTTTGGCTATAGGCGGAAGTGTCACCCGAAGAATGGCCATCTCGGCGGAAGCACGCGAGAAGAAAGCGGAAGTCGATCGCTGGTGGGGTGACCATCAGTTGCTGATGAAGGAACGAGAAACCTGGTGGTTTGGGGCCTGGGTCGTAGAGATGAAACTTGCAAAACACGTGTTTTCTCGAATAAGACTGTCCCATAACAGTTCCTAATTCTATGTAAGTGTGCTGATGCCTTCCAATTGTTTTTGAGCAACATTAGTATCAGCCCTGCTGCATTGATCAGCTGATCAGAAACTTGGTCATCAAATGTGTACATGTTGTATGTAATGACATAGAATATGGGGATTTTCTTTTTCCAAATATTCTCATTTCAGTACGGGGCAAGCCACGTTACAATGTTGAAAATTTTATCCAACAGGGTTCCCCAGACCTGGGAGACCTGGGAAAGTCAGGGAAAATGGATTTGCTTTTATAAAGTCAGGGAAATTCAACATAAGTGATACATTTGAAATAGCTGGTTATTGGTTAATAAAAAATCAGGAGATATCTAACAATTCTGTGAAAGAAATTAATATGAAGTTGTCAATAACTATGAAAGGTCTTGTGTCATGAAAAGTCGACGTAAGTGATACATTGTACGTAGCTAGTTTTTGGTTAACACAAAAACGAAGAAATAACCAATTCAGGGCTAAATTTGCTGTTTCGTAATGTCTTCTATCTCCTGTTTACATGTATGATAAGCAATAAATTTGGCATTCCTTACATTGGCGTATGCCATATTTTTTCATTTCCGTGAACAGGGTGATTAGAGGAATTTGATTTAAAATATATAAAACTATGGGAAACGTCAGGGAAATTTATTTTAAAACCTAAAAGTCGGATAAATTTGTTTTAAGACCTGTACAATTAGGGAAAAGTCAGGGAAATTTGTTTTAAAATCCATAAAAGTCAGGGAAAATCAGAGAGGTTGAAAATTCCATGTATGGGGAAACCCTGCATGGGGAAACTGAGTACCAGCCCACCACATTTGAAACAAATGGCATTAGTATGCAATATATGAAACTGAAAAATCGGGTAAATTTGTTTTAAGACCTGTAGAATTTAGGGAAAATCCAGGGAAATTTGTTTTAAAACCCATAAAAGTCAGGGAAAATCAGAGAAGTTGAACATTTTATGTATGGGGAAACTGAATGCAAACCCACCACATTGTGACTTTGTGGAATAACTTGCTGAACTATTTCGCAAGTTTCATGACCATGATCGGGTGATTTCAGCACCGTGGGGACACCTTATTCGAGGAAAATTTGCATTTTCTGCAAGCATCCTTGGTCACAACGACCGATTTACTGATGGCCTACGCCGGTCTGACAACGTCTTTTGTCGATCTAGACAAGCGGAAGTACCCTTCAGCTGGCCTCTGATGGTCCTCCCCATCTCCAGCTCACGGAACCTCCGTGCTGATGACCGTCTCACAGACGACCACAGTGGTCACCTGAGTATCGCCATTGGCGCAAGAGGTCGTTTCCTGTGCCTGGACATAGGTCGGCTTCAGCAGGGTGGTCATCGTGAGGTGGTTAGGAGACACACAGAGCCTCACGTTGGACGCACAACTGTGGATGCCCAGCTCGCCATTGGCACGAGGCAAGTCCTGCTTCTTGGCCACCCCTAGCTTGGAGAAGAAGTCCTCCAGGATGCGCTGGTAGGCCAACCGGAACTCGGCATTGCGGTAACCGTAGACCCAGGGGTTGAACGCGCTGTTGGTGAAGGCCACGAAGGCCAGGTAGATCCTCGTCCACTTCCTCAGCAGCAGTGTCTGCCCGAAGGCGTCCATGAGCATGCACACCTGGAAGGGTGTCCAGAGCAGCAGGAAGAAGCCCACCGTGATGGCCAACGTCCTGCCGTAGCGGGGGTGGAAGGTGTGGTGGCTGAGGGCAGGCCCCACCAGGGAACTGGACCTCTGCTCCTGGTTCTGATTCTGGCGCACGGACAGCTCAACTGAGTAGATGGCGTGGGCGTGGTAACGGGCCACGATGTACACGTACGCGTAGCAGAAGAGCAGCACAAGGGCACAAGGGGCGTACAGCATGCAGAAGAGGAAGATCCGGACGTGCTGGCCCACCAGGTCAAAGGAGCAGGAGAAGCGAAGGTTCAAGGCCCCACCAATGGGCTCCTCTGCTGTGGGGATCTCGCCGTAGTAGAAAGCCATCACCGGCGCAGAGCCCAGCAGAAGTCCGTACATCCAGAACATGGACACGTAGCGGCCCACAGACGTCTTGGTGATGATGTTGTTGTAGCGAAGCGGCTGCGCCAGGGAGGTGTACCTGGAGAAGCAGAAGATACGGGTCAGTATTGGACCTAATGGAAAATGGCTGGAATACTTTGGTGGATTATGTGATTTGCATTGTTTTTTAATGGTTTTTTATGTTACGAACACACATGCTGTACAGAACCACCTGGCATTCATCTGCTGACTGTAGGGTAAAAAATTGAATTGAATTGAATTGAATTGAATTGAACCATTGAATGTGATATCCTACTGAATAACAGGGCCCACAGAAAAGTATAACTTGGAATTGTCAGGGAAATTAGACAGACGTTGAATAGTCAGGGAAAAGTGATTTATTTTTGAAAAAACAGGGAAATTCGACTTTGCATTTGCTTTCACGTGATGTAGCAGGGTGACCCCCCAGAACACTTGGATAACGGCGATGTCAGAGATTTGGAATTTAGAGGGAAGTCTCCGGGAATTTGAAATAAAATGAGTTTTTAGAGAAAATCAAGAAATTAGAAATAAAATAGCAGTTTTCAGCCAAAATCAGGGAATTTAAAATATAACGGCAGTTTTCAGAGAAAATCAAAAACATTTAAACAAAATGGCAGTTTTTAGAAAAAATCAGGGAATTTTAAATGGGTTGGCTGTACTATTCCTTCTAGACATGGAATAGTCAGGGAAAAGTGATTTATTTAGAAAACAAATCAGGAAGTTGAGAGTCACATTTGCTTTTATATGCATGTAGCAAGGTGACATCATTACCTGATAGCAGGGATATCTGCGAAATGCAGGGAATTAAAAACTAGGAAATTTGAAATCAGCAGGCAGGAAATTTTAAATGGGTTGGTAAGGACGTTTGCTTCTAGATATGGAATAGTCAAGGAAAAGTGATTTATTTAGAAAACGTCAGGGATATTCAACGTTGCAATATCCCAATGATGAAATTGTCAATTTAAAAGCAATCTAAATTCGCTGTTTCCTTATGAATATTTTGGTCTCACCTCTTGTTGATGTCTGAGAAATAGCTATTGCATTGGTTATATTGGTATGTGTAATATTTTCAGGGTACGAGGTCGGGGCAATTGTTTTAAAACCTGGAGAAGTCAGGGAGTTTGAAAATTCCATTGCTGGGGCACTCTGCATAAGCTAATCTAAATCGAAATTACAATTAGTCGTTTGTTGAAATGAAAGTGGTTTCTGCAACGTTTTGCCAACATAAAAGTGGTTTCTGCAACTTTTTGCCAACATAATGGGAGCTAACCTATGCCTGCAAGGCAGCAACAGTGAGTGTTGTAAAGACAACGGGGGGAAACAACAGGTGGATCTTCTGAGTTGTTGATTTTCTTTTTAAAAAAATGGAGGTCACTACCAAAAGCTGGCTAATGCGTCAATGCAAAAATAAATTAGGAATAAAGTTTATCTGGATGAGACATTGATTAGAAATTGGAACGGCTGCTCATAGACATGTTGTAAATCAGACGCCAGCTGACGCTTGTATTGGGCTTTCTAAATTAGTATGTGTACCCCAGAAAGATTGCCTAGCTATTTTTGGCATATTTATGTCCCAAAGCTGTTGCCATTATTACGCATTTTTGGAGACTAGTTGAATGTGCCGTGTTGTGACCCCCTTTAACTTTTTGTTTTCGAATCCCATTATGCTGTTGTAAGAATCTCCAATATCCACTGTTATTTTTGGCTTGGTGAACTTCCACTATTTGCATGCTGCTCGGCAATGTGAGGCCAGTGAATGGGGCAGTCTAGCATAAATGAAATTCTTATACAGTGAACTCCGCTTAATGTGATCGTGGATAGGGTTGTCATTCGTTTATTGTAGCCGAAATGGTCAAGTCCCGAAGGCCCGTATACAAATACACAGTAAAGGCATCGGTTGTTGGGATCAACAATTCGCTTATTGTTATCATTTTCCCTCTTGGATGATTCGTAAAAGCCAAGGAATGATAAGTTTTGAAAGAAAATGTCCAGAATGATGTCCCATCTGTTATGAATATCGAAAATTTCGCGGAAAATTCTTCCAAATTTTCGATATTCATTGACAAAAATGTCGGGAAATAATCGGACACTTGCTAGGCTATCTGTGAGTGTCAGACAGAGCTGACTGATGAAAATGGTTTTTTGTTGACGAATATGAAACGTGCATCTTCATTGGAAACCGCCAAAACGTGCTGAGATGACAGAAACACTAATAAGTTTGACTGTGGGTGCAGCATAAATTGATTTTCAAATATAACACACATATGAATATCTTAATTTCATTAACAAACTTAAACAGAAAAATTGTAAGCAAATCAATATGTGATTTTTTAGCTGTAAACAGCTTTGTAAAGTTAGAAAGCACATAAGAATTCAAGTTAAATAAAAATCACATTTTCTTGGCATTCGGCTACTGTTATCACATGCATCTGCATCGAGAAACTACCAAAACGTGCTGAGATGACAGAAGCACTAATAAGTTTGACTGTGTGTGCAGCATAAATTGATTTTCAAATATAACACACGTATGAATATGTTAATTTCATTAACAAACTTATACAGAAAAATTGAAAGCAAATCAATAAAGTTATTGTTTAGCTGTAAACAGCTTTGTAAAGTTAGAAAGCACATAAGAATTCAAGTTAAATAACAATCACATCTTCTTGTCATTCGGCTTTTGGAATCATTCGGCTATTGTTATCAAAATAGCCTGGGCCCATTGCGATCACATTAAGCGTAGTCCACTGTATATACATGAATGTGCTCTGTTGTCAAGATTGCATACCTGTCCAGGGCGATGGCGGTCATGCTGAGGATGGACACGTTGCAGATAGTGATGATGGTGCAGTAGGGCAGCAGGCAGACGATGGGCGTGTCCACGTTGCTTTTGGTCAGCTCAAAGTAGGCCCCCAGGGGCAGGAAGAGACCGACGCCCATGTCGGCCACGGCCAGCGAGGCCACCAGACAGTTGCTCGGGGTCCTCAGGCGCTTGTAGCGATGGAAGGCAGCCAGCAGCAAAGAGTTGCCGCAGATGATGAGCGGGGAAAGGATGAACACAGTGAGGATGGTCATGGCCACGTCCATGGGAGAGTCCGAGTTGACCGCTGCCTGCGTCACTTCCGCTTCCGCCCCCAGGTGGCTGCCCGACGTAGGCGCCATGTCCTCTGGAGAGGCCGATGGCCAGAGCGTCAGGTTCGGACGCATTTGGTGCAACCGGTGGGCGATGGAGGCGCTCAGGTTTTCGGCGGTCAGCAGGTCAGGGGGTGAGCCGTGGGGTGGGGACACTGGGACCGAGCGATGGGACATCATAACCCGGTGCTGGGGGTGCTGGCGCTGGACAGGGTTTACATTTCCAGAGGCCCTTGGACACTGTCTTGGACGAGCTGAGGCTCTGGTTTCTGGAAAGAAATGGAAGGTATTAGCAGGTTTTGGGAGAGGTCAACCTGGGTCAGTTTTATTCATGCAAGCCTTTCCCCAATACAAATTAACAAGTATGAACTCTTACAGAAAAACTTGTGAATGACATGTCAGTTAAAATGTCTAACATGACAAATACAGATTGCAATGAATTGTAGGTGCAAACATGAATTTCAAATGAAAATCCCTAACGGTAAATTCTCCCATGAAATGCAAATGTGTACTAAATAAGCAAGCACCATTGTGGGGCTTTGCATTGGGAATCCATCGCAATTTGCATGTATTTGTCATAGTAGACATATTAATTTGCATTACATCGGCAAGTTGTAGATGTATTCTGCAGGTTAATTCACACTTGTCATTTTTTATTTGTGATAGGCTTATGTATAATACAGTAGAAAAACATATTGAGAAAATGTGTTAGCTTATATGATTTATGTTGTTACCAATTGTTCATACCCCAGATGAATTAGGAATCATCCATTCAATACATTTCTTTATGTGGTTGGAGGTGTAACATTTCATGATCAAGATGTGTTACACATGAAACATTGCATTAAACATTAAAATTGTTTTCCTCATAGCTTGATAAAGTGCTGCTTGTCTCTTTTATCATCACGACTTCATAAATTCGTGTTACTAATTCACTGTATTGTTAAATAACATTCCTGCTAGACAATAGCTAGAAGATCTAATCGAACTTCTTGAAACTTTTTAATTGCTTTAGTTGAGAAAAGCAACTGCTTCAGGAAGTGTTTTCGCACTAAGATATCAGCCAGTAAACTCGTGCTGCCATACTTGGAAATTGTCTTGAGCTGCATGTAACTCGTTTGGAGTTGTGATGGGAATATGTGAGTGACATACACATAAAACATTTTATGTTACTAGCAAATATGACATCAACGTTATGAATGAATGAGTGGGGTGAACCCCTCCCATGCGTCATCCTACCTTCGTTGTTTTCGATGTAGTGCATACTTTAAAAATAATTGAACTTTACAAAGTCAAATGAAATTCTCATTAAAACACGGTGGAAAATGTGACAAACTAATAATTTTATACGACAAAATGACTTCAAAACAAACTTCATCTATCGAATTAAGAATTTAATAATTGTTTTGTTTTAAACATATATTAAAGTTGAGAAGCATGCAAATGAACCATATAAGAAATCTTTCTACCCAATTCATTATCAAGCGTAACAATTATAAGCTCAATTGATGGCAGACATGTTTCTAAAAATAGTTTCTTTATTCAGGAAATGAGCAAGATTACTTAGAGATAATTTGCTGTGAGAGATAGCCCGCTAACATTCCAATAATGCGTTTAATCAACGAATTAATAAAAGAACTTCAACTAAGCGGTACCAGCGTTCGCCGTTTAATTAACGAAAAAATACTGATTAGGGAAAATTTAATTTTCACCATGTGCACTTCCCTATTCTTTCAGGATGTGCTGCAAAGGTGCATTGTTGGTTTTGATGAAAAGGCATTATATGGCACGCGCGCACGTCTATAGCAAGGGTTTGAACAAAGTACATTGAAGCTAAATAAAAAATTAAAGCCTGAATTTTTCATGACAATGTTTCTCAGAATGATCTCACTTTCGAGGATTGAAAATTCATTCAAGAAGCGGCTTCCTTAACCTAAATAAATAAACCGTCAAAAGGCGGCTGGGTGTTACCGCTATCTGCTGAATTTTTGGAATTATATTTAACTCACGAATACCTCAAAGAGAATTTTTTTTTTCAAAAAAAAAAAAAAAAATTACAAAGCTTGTACAATGTATTATCAAGGGCGTTTCCTCGAAACGTTCATTCCCAAAATTTTTTTCCACCCACTAGCGGTTGGTGAGTTTTCAAAACCTGCTTTACACTGACATTGAAATATATCGCCCTAAGAATTTCCTTGTATCGACATACGTGTATGTGTATTTTTAAATCCAGGTGGTTTGAGCTTTTCTACCTGGATTTTTTATGCCCTACTCTAGAGGTATTTCTGCGAAAACGTGAATCATTACTTAACCGAATCTTCCTATCTTAAGTAGCTTAAGCTCACTCCCAAGACATTCTAGCAAAGAGGCTTTGGGAATTCCTGGAAAAACCCTCTCATCTTCGGATATCCCACTCCCGCACATTCACTGCCCATCCCATTCGAGGAAACGAGAAAAAAACCATCAAAAACGAATTAAGATTCAGTAGGAATTGAGATTTCAGCTGGAAACTTATTTTGAGGATGTCATTGTATGGGATCTAGTGTGTCGGGATGACCGTGACTGGCACCGACAAACAATGGCTTGATTTGACTCAAATTGACTACTTGTCACTACGGCGTTGAACATTATAAATACGATATAACAGGATACGAATTTTCCATTGTTTTGGCGCTGCAACATGATTCAGTTGGAGATTCAGACTAACATAGTAGAGTAAGCCGAAGATGTCAGTTAAAACCATTTAGGAGAAACATATTTTTTCACTATTGGACACAAAATGAGCCGTTGTGGGCCCTGTTGCATTGAGCAATTTACTGTAAACATACCGGTATATTTTAATAGTCATTTCGAACGTACAAACCATTTTGATTTAATTGAAAATACATGTATATACTGACTTGAATATAAGCTTCCTTAATTTGTGCAAAATACATTTAAGAGAACTATTGTTCCAATATTTGACATAAAATGTGCCATTGAGGACTACTTCATAGAGCAATTTACTGTACATGTATATTATAAAAATGCATTTGGAACGCTCAGACCGTTTTCATTGAATTGAAAATATCTACTGAATTTATTATATGCTTTTGCTGAGCAGTGTTCCCACAATTTGTGAAAAATGCCTTACATTATTTAAAGAATGCTCTTGATGTGCGATTAAAAGCTTGAGTATTGTGCTAAATTCCGCAGATTTTAAGTTTAAGGCCACAAACCTGGGAAACTTTCCCAAACGTGAGGAAGAGTTTCTTTCAATGTTCAAACTTTCTTTAAAAGTATAGAACAGTAGAAGATGTAGTAGCAAAAAAGCGATTAGTCATTGTGCCCATGTACTCTAAAACAGTGTAGCAAGTATTTAGACTGTTGTCAGTGTGATCTTCTATTGTTCTACACTGAAGAAAATTTGAAGAAGAAAATTGAAAGAAAACCCACTTTTACTCACTTTTGGGTAGTTTTCTCAAGTTTGCAAAGCAAGGCCTTAAACGTTAACGCTGAGAAAGTGATCAGTCATTGTGCCTATATACTCTAAAGTTGTCTAACAAGTATGTATTTGACATTTAATAAATGAGTCATACACTTATTTATTAGGTTAAATCATTTTCGCTGATATTACAGGGTGATAAAGCCCTACCCTCATTACAAAAATTAATTATTATACAAACTTACTTAACATGAGCAAATTTTGGAAGAAAATGTTTTAATGCTTCATTAATTTGGCTCACATGGAATTCCAGTCAGCCATTTTTCAAACCGTTTTTGAAGTTATGTATCTTCTCACTCTTTCTTTAATGGAGGAAGGACTCTGTGGTCATTCAATACTTTTATAATGAATATTTTACATAGACCTTCATTGGGTAAAAGGACTTCCTAATACGAGGTTTTGGGTAAAACTGACTTGCTGATAGCGGTTTTTGGGAAGTGAGGAAAAGGTTTTGGAAGCACCGGAAACTTTAAGGGAAAGTTTAGTAGCTGGAGAACACACTTTCTCAGAGCAAATGCTGAATTAGAAATCGACATTTTTGCTATCGTGCTTGTGCTCATTACATTTAAACCACTTTCATGTAATAGATCTTTGAGATCTGATGAATCAGTGTGCTTCATGCATTGCCATTGTTCAATGATAAACGCTTATAGAATGCAGATTGATCTCCATCCAACGCTCTCAATTTGCACGAATTCTTAGAATTGTTAGGGTTGTGTGAAACTTAATCTTGCATTAGAACCTAACGATGATTCTTGTTTGATGTATTACATTATATATACACTTGATGGCTCAGGTTTCACCTTGTTAAAAGAAGACGTCGTCCTCCAGGTTTGTTTGCATTCCTTATTTGCGATATTTAATTCCGTAAAATCAATAACGCGCAAATGGAAGTTGCTTGTTGCCATGAGTAATAGGGCAATTATATTATCATCCAGTTAATAAACCAAAATGGACGTTTCCTTGTATGTTACCATTAGTAAACAGCCTTGCACCTGTACTGCAGGATGCATTGCGACTCCATGTGATTGGTACGTGTGTAAATTTAAACTTCAAACGAGCTGCCTGTTATTTCAAATCGATTACCGTTCTGATTAATGTACTATAAAGTAAAAAAATAAACACATGCAACGGTTATAGTAAATAGACCAAGCTCGATTGAGGTACATGTATTTGCCCCAGTTATTCACATTCATTATAAATTACATCGCAGGCCCATTTAACTAGTACAAATTTTAAAAAATTGACAACTTTAGCGTCTTTCGTAGCCAACTGCAAGGCAAATGTACAGGGTGTCCACGTTGCTTTTGTAAATCGTATGTGAATGAGAAAAATATTTTCCTTCAATTTAATTATTCCTTCTATTCTCAGAACTCATACGTTATTCAGGCAAGTGAATATTATTCTCACTGAAAATGTGGGATGCACCTCACCCAAGATGTTAACTTTTCCATAAATAGCCTGAACCAAAACACCTGAATAACAAGAGGCTCGGTCCACGTGTTTTCGTGAAAATTCAGATAACAGGAAAGTCGACGAAGTTCTGAACGTGTCGTGATTTGAGACGTGGCTTTTCGAGCATACTCGTAACCTAAAGGAAACTTATGACATTGTAACCTACTTCATGGTGCAGCACGTGACTCGGAACCTCACATTGTAGCCGGCCGTGTGCTTGAATCATACTTTCGTTAAAGACTTTGTGAAAACAAGCTCTTAAAATACTGTAAACATTCGTTATTTGAACATAAATGTTTAACGATTGCTTACTTTTTCGCATTAGGTTGTAAAGGCGCCCAAGCGAAATGTTTTCGAATATTAAAACATACTGTGTATGGCTTGCTGTAGCTTATTCCGCCATAAATACTTAAGGTGTAGCCATTTTGAAGGTTTTCGAGTCGTTAAAAACATTTGGAAAGTATTGTTTCATTATGTTTCCAAAATTTTGCAAAATTCGGAATTGTTGTTTCTTTCATAAAATTGCTACAAACACTGTAGATGTCATAAGGGATATATTGAATCAAATAAAAATTACATGTATTTGGAAGTTTGTAATTTTAGAATAAAAGCATACCGTGTATATTGTGTATACTTCCAATGGAAATACATGCAGTGAAACCCCAAGTCAGACAACCAATCTGATTGCACTATAGGTATCCAATAGAGTGGCTTCACTGTGTTTTTATACCAATTGGAAAAAAATATTGGAAATATTATGAACACCTGGGCGCACCAGTTGAATATACTTAATTATTGAAATTTCGGTATAATGATATTTTGCACGACACGTTTCTGTGGAAAAGCCAGTTTCATGAACACGTTTTTCGCAGTAATTTGACGATGGCAAATATGGCAATTAAACATCGATTGAGGGTTTAATTATACATGGGCCAGGAGATAGAAATCTTGACAGAAATTAGAGATCATCCCTATATTTTATTCACCTCAGTGATACCATGTCTAATTAACGAGTAAGGTATACATGAGCGAAAGCATAAGTGAACATTCGGAGACATTAAAAATCGAAATGACTATTAATTCGAACCAAACTACGCATTGTTTATTCGAATTTGGGTTACAGTGTGCAACACAATGAACACTAAGTATAGGTTATCAGTGCGAGCTCATTACTGCAATTGCTGGTCCATGCTAAATGTTTGCTTGTGCTTTTTGACATTCCTCAATACTGGGTTTTTAATTTGAACCCATATCACATTTAGCAAAATAGTGAATGTTGTCAGCCCAAACACTATGTGTGGCGCCACCTCTTTGCATGCCATAAGGGTGAATGGACTATAATACTTCAGTTTTCGCTGAATGAGTAAATGGGTTGATGTACATGCATTTAATGCATCTGCCATGTGCGGTAATATGCTTTGGAGCCTGCGATGTTTAGCAAAATAACAGGCCATAATTTGCATAACAAAACAGACGAAATGCTGATGCTGGCTACCAGTGTGGAATACTAATGGATGGGTAATCCAGGGAATAACGTACAATTTTCCACGTGTTTTAGGCAACGAAGCGGGTTTTTTAAACGTTTTTTGTCCCAAAACTGCACCCCAACAACCATGAAAAGTAGAAAAAATTTCGATAATTTTTCATTATTTGTCAGTTTTGATGATTGTCATCCCTCAGAAAGCACCACTTAACAAGTATGTAAAATTACCGCCGCAGGCCGGTTTTTAACGCGATTTTAGATTTTTTTACAAATTGACACCTTGACAGCATGACAAAGAGAATGTCATGTTCATGTCATGACCACGTATTAATCGTTTTGGAAAAGTCTGTGGAGTCTGTCTAGAAGATATGCTTATGAAGGGGACGAAGAAGAGAGATTTCATGCCATTTAGACATTTGAAACAAAAAAGAGAAAAAAAAGGAAACGAAATGATATGATAAAGGATCAGTTATTGGTATCAAGTTTTACATGAATTTATCGCATCTTTACACTCATTAGTTGCTCCAGCGCTCTTGCCTTCACAAGTCCTCTTACAACTGCTCTTACAAAACCCTCTTGGCTTTTGCAATTGTCTTTACAAATTTGCGTTGTAAGTGCACTTAAAAATTATCCTTGCAAGTCCACTTACAATTGTCCTTGCAAGTCCACTTACAATTGTCCTTGCAAATCCACTTACAATTGTCCTTGCAAGTTCACTTACAATTGTCTTTGCAATCCCACTTAACAATTGTCCCTCCAAGTACACTTACAATTGCCCTTGCAAGTCCACATACACATTTCTCAACCAATTGCCCTTTACAAACCCCTAGTGCAATTGCCCTTTATAATTCCGCTTGCAATTGCTCTTACAGGCCCTCTTAAAACTGTACTTTACAAACATGTCTCTTACAATTGTGCTTTACAAACGCCTCTTACAGTTGCACTTTACAAATTCATCTTACAATTGCCCTTGCAAATCCTTTTACAATTGAACTTTACAGATTCCTCCTAGAATTTCACGTCGCAGTTGACCTTGCGAGTCCTCTTACAACTGCCCCTGCAACTTTCCTCAGAGTTGTTCAGCCAGATTCTAAACACGTTCTTGTTATAGTAGAACATTCCTAATTTAGTTCCTCTCAACCATAACATCAGCATCCAGTCTCGAATCGTATGTCCATAGAGGAGCCAGCCCCTCTAATACCATTCATGATATAACATTCACTCATGGTCCCAGGAGGTTCTTCTGTCCTAAGTCCCTGAGTCTTCCGGTTCCCATTTTATTGGATATGCCATAAATCTGTGGCTATCAGACTTGGAGTTGATCCCAATTAACTTTTAAGTAAGTCGATTGAACATCCCTTACCTGCGATTTCGCAGCACGCAATCAAGCCATCAACACCTAATCCAGCAAAGGGGGTTAATCCAATTGGCAGCCACGTTAATTAAAGTCCGATTAAAGTCGGCTGCGCTCCGCACGGGCTTCATGCGTTAACTTAATCCACACTTAAGACGACGAACCTGCTCGTTCGACAGACCAGCTGATGCATCAGTTGGCTGGAGATGCGATAACGGCTTTATATACGAGAATTGAGCAGGTAATGCTATTTATATCTCGCAACATGGGACGCAGCGTCTGATGGTTACGTCACGTGCAGCGGCGCGCCCTCTGGCGGCACCTGCTACGCCTGTCTCATTAAGGAAAAACCGACGCGCCCGCCCCCTGGGCGCGTCAGCGTGACTGAGCGCCGAGGTGGCTGCCCCCTAAAATCGAGACATTTGCACGGTCCTGACTGGCACACACTGGTGCACACCGCTTAGTGCAGTGCTTTGACGCAAGGGGATAAGGAAGGGTTGGGGGTGGGGTTATGTAATAGGGACAGGGTGAAAAGTTCTGGGGGACAAGCCAATCCTCTACACTATATGGATAAAATAATGGAAACAAGGTTCAGAAACAAGGATGTTATTGATGTGGTGTTTTACCCTCAATACAGCATCATTCCGTCTGGGCCCTATTCCGCTCATGAGTATTAGTCACTAGTGTACGAGTTACAATAATGTGGGCTTATACGGTACATGTAGTATTGACTCAGGGTGGCAAACAAGTCCTAAAACACCCTGTACATTGTGTTCCCAAGCTACATGTACATATATATCTACTAAGTTAAATGCTGACAGCCAATACCTAGGCACAGTTGCAGTTGGACACCACTTTTGTTCTTTTAATATTGCATTGTAACATAAAGATGAATACTGCATTCTAAAAATTCGCTTGAAACCGTTTGGAAAAATCCTAAAATAGTGCTTAATTTTCTCCCAAAAGTCTCAAAATGCCCTAAATTTGAAAACTTGAGATTCCACCTCCTTATTCCACCGATAACAGCAACCAACTAAATTAGTACCACTTAGAATTCGTTTAAATGAAATGTACATGTACTTGTAAGGTATGGAGGAATGACTTACTCTATGCATATCTTTGTGGAAATGGGCCCTGGTGGTTACTCGTTGCAAGTTTTGAACATTATCTAATATAATTTTATCATTCATTTATAAGATTTAAATGTAGGAGTTACTTTATAGCGATGTTGGGAGTAAGGAATCTGTGTTCAAACCTGTGCTCGAAGTGGTTCAAATCTTCAGGTTTTGTTACTAAGGGAAAATGTTGGCATTACCAACAAATTCTATTACCCTTATTTTTCATTTCCCCTGTCTTATTCTGCTGAAGTTTTTGAAGCTGCGGTCGTTATAGAAAGGTTTCACTGCACTCGGGAAGTTTCCACTGGTTTTGATGGTTTTATGAGCTCTGCGAGCAAACTCTATGATGAAATGAGACTTGAAAAGTAGAGGCGAAATGGAATTTGTTTTTTTTGCATTCTTGAGGTACACGTGTGAATAGTTTCTCTGACAGAGTGAAATAAGTCTAAAACTTAGGATGAATACAACTATTGTAGCTTATAATGCGCTTTTAATATTAAAAAAAGAACGTTTCTTGACACGTTCTCTGTTGACTGACATTGAAAATTGGCACGCTGTTTGAATTTTAAAGAAACTTTGGTACTTTACTCGGATTATGGAATATTCTTGGAAAGTTCTACTAGGTTACTGCTCTGGGCCTTTCGCTTATCGGGAAATTCCACCAACTCAACATTTGTTACGTAATGCAAGGGTACTTTTGAAATTGCCCTCGTGCAACACCCCGTAACGTGAACTCAATTTTTGTGCTTTTTTAACAGGGTTGCAATTGGCATGCAGTCGAGCGGTGGGAATGGGGAATCCCTCGAAAACTGGTATCACAATTAGGAAAACAATGGGAGAGAAAAAACCCTGTACTTGAAGGTGTGTTTTTTGGAAGCCACGTTCGTTACACGAACATGCTGTGTATAAATAAACATGGCACTCTAAAAAATGGAAATTTTATGCCGGTAAAGGCTATTCTATAAATAAGTCAACAGAAAAGGAAAGTGACAGGTTTACTGATTGGTTTTAAGGCGTATGATAATGTTTTTCCGATTAATAAGATCCTGTCTCCATGGTCGTTTTGAACGTGGGTTTTAAGAGGTTTGTCTGTACTCGGTTGTTTCAGTGGTGGAATTTGAGACTGATGGCAGCTCGAACATGGACAATTCGTTTACATAAGCATGCTTGTTGAATACTGGTACAGTATGTGTAATTGACAGGCATTGGTTTGAAGGTACTTTGTGTTCCTATATTCATCCTTACAAAATTGTAGTTTGATTATGGCAAGGCTGTGGTCAACTGTAACGCCATGACTGACTAACGAGAAGAAACGTGGTGAAAACTAGGATAAACTGAACTGATTTTGATTACGAATGTACATAATGTAAGCATGCTTGTTGAATACTGGTACATATACATGTATATGTGTTGCCTGGATTTGTTCGAGAAATTTGTTCGTATACATTATACAGGTACATGTATCACCAAGCCGCCAAGCAGTGGATTAGTGTTTGAAAGTGTTATAGGGTGTTTTCAGCACTAATGTTCATGTAAATGTGCTGGATCAAGCAGTGAAATTGAATGTCGTCAACCTGTCTTATTTAAATAAGGGTGGACAACAATTGCAGCAGCAAAAACAAAAGATTACCGGTTTTAGGATTAGTGATATGGAAGGACTTTGATTGGCGTCATTTGCAAGTGACTTGGGCATTCCATACATGTACATGGTTTGTGCAAATGCGCACACAGACTTCAAAAGCATGTGTCAGACCGTTATTGCATGTATTAAATTGCAGGTATTAGCAGCCCAAGCCCAATAAAACACCAAGGAAATGGCAGTCGTCTAAAGACGCCTTCACAGTATCAGACCATGTAAAAAGCTAAAACAAGAATCAATAAGGCTTGTTCATATAATCATATCATTTATATGTACATTTGCAAAACTAGGTGTTATGACTTTGGTGCCATATGGCTAACTTACTTAAAATTTTACTTGACCAATCAGCTGTCCTTTGCTATAGACTTAGTCTGCATTCACACATGCAAGAAGTGATCTTCTCTCATTTTGAACTATGGTGTTCGAGATGCATTCTGGGATCAAACTAGATGTATGGTAAAATACATGAGGGAATCTGGATTTCATTGAACAAGCATATTCTCTTAGTTATCGTAGTACGGACGCGACATTTAATATTACGTCATACTTGCGATACATGTTTATAATCACCATTCACATTTGCAAAACTAAATGCTATGACTTTTGTGGAAGAGCCAACCGGATCATTCATACAAAATTTTACTTGTATACAGACAGACATGCTGTACATGTACATGTACACATGTATGTAAGAAACATCGAATGCCGGCTGAGGAAATCTAGACTTGATAAACCACGCATATTTTCTTAGTTTTAGTAGTACAGACGCGACGTTTATCATGACGTACACGTATACAGAATACAGTATGTTAAGTCAGCTTTAAACATCCTAGATTTTCCAAATTACATGTAAATTAAAATTACATTTCAAAAAAACATAATTAAAAATTAGTATTATTAGAAGTATCAAGCAGTAAGGCTTAGCTGGATTGAGCCCAGTTACTGTACATGTACTGTATGTTAATATGACTAAGCACATTGTTGCAAAAGTCAAGAGTTGTCAATGCTTATAGCGTCATCCTCTAGGAGTGTCATACAGTAGATCCGTTTCCATCGTTTTGGCCCAGTACCTTAGTTGCCCAAAATATACTGTACATGTACGTGTATAAGCATTTTGGACAACCTTCAGTGCCCTCGGTGGGCGTGTGCGGCAAAATCAATGGGGTAAGCCCGATCTTGAGCAGTGAATTTTTGCGAGCTTACTAACAGCCTCACCTTCAACTTATTATTTTTCACCCTGTTATTACTTTCATTGAAGAATTCAGCTTTTTATCTCCCCAGTCGAATCTCGTTTTTTGCTTATTGTTACTTGTCTTTTTGGTTTAGTTTCTTTCCGAATTTTTTCAAAATACGGGAAAAAAGGATAAGCCTATTTTTGTGTCACTTTGATGGATTGTGGCAAGTCGTGACATGCTTGGAGCCAAGGTCAGCGACGGGCACGCCCTCTGCCGACGCACTTTTCGTCCCCATTGATAGAAGCTGTGACGTCACGGATTTGCGGTAAATGGCAGCTGGCCTACATGCCACCTTTTGATTGAAAATCAAATTAAAAAATAGGTCTTTGGTGACGGAGGTGCCAGCCGTTTTTTTAATTGGATTAATTTGAAGTGGACGTTATTTCGACTCCTAATTTGGAGTCCGGCTTTTAGCTAATAACATAATGAAGTCTTCCGGAAATACATGTTTTTAAACTTGATAAAAGCAGATACAGTAGGTGCATTAAAACAACCTTTGGTTAACATTGCAAATCGAACTTGTTTGTGGTGGGTATGGGAGAACACGTACATGCACTTGGCTAACAAAAGATGTTTTTTTTTTAACATGCTGCATCAATTAACGGTCGTTAGATGCAATGAAGGACGATTTATCGCTTTATGCAACACGTTGGCTTCCGGGAAATTTCCGTAATTGTCAATTGCTGTGTTTATCGTTTTTACTTGGCGTCTTGTTGCAGAAAACTTTCCTTAATGATCCCCTGTTAAGATGCAATGTCTCGCGAAGATACGATTAAAGATAATTGGTATTCATAATACGTGCTGCTCGATTCAGATTTAATACGCTAACGGTGGCCTATTAATCAGGCATTAAATGCCATGTTTAATTGCGAACGGTTCGGAAATTATCAGTTGGCAAATAAGCAGGTTGAAGGATTTGAACGTTGAATTTAGTTGGCTGGGACGACCCAACTGTCCGGCAATTAATTTTTTGCATCGTCACTGCTCTGAAATTCTGACTCCAGGGTGTTTTAAGAATAATTTTTGAACCAATTTCAGGGGAATGCGAACGATTTGAAACTAACCTTGTTATAGTGCGGTTGCATTTTCAGCTCAGTGTCAAAACTGCCATTATGGAAATGCAACCTTTTCTACTGCGCAAAACTAGTACGAATCAACTTCCAAGAAAGGTTTTATGTACAAGTGGCGATGATGCTTAAGATAGTGTAAACAGTGTTTCCCAAACTTTCCGGACTACCTTTATATCCCCCCCCCCTTCTTCCATTGGGGAATATTAAGGGGTCGCTTTTCAGTGAATACTATAAATTTCCGAATTTAATTTTGGAAATCTATGGTAGGCCTTATACATGTTGTCCACTTTTTATATACAGTACATGGATATATTTTTTTTTGAATTTCCCTTGTTATATTCTATACACACCGAACTAAATCCAGTTTTAGAACCTGGGTAATACTGTGTTTCCCACTCGATAATGGAAATTCCAGATTACATATGCATATTTCTCATATGTAGGTGCCATCCTCTATACGTAACCACATTTTTTAAATATCGCGTTTTTCTTTGGAATGTCTTGTGTACTAATACAGTATTATTTAAAAAACCACTGCCTGAAATAATGATTTCATGCATTATTCATATTATAATTTTTCAAGCAATTATCTAACAAAAAGAGACGTCCCAAGAATGGATTTTGACGAATTTTTAAGAAATTGCCAGAAACATTAAAAATGTTAGGAACGCTGCAAAGGCGAAATGCTTTGGAAACCTTAACCACAAGCTCACGTTTCTAAAAAAAAATGTCTGGTAATATTAAGCATTCTCTACACATAATCAACAAGTTTGCAAAAAATGATAGATTTTAATGCATTTTTGATCGTTATGAAGCCCAACACAGTATACGCTGCATATACAGTGTACATGTACAGTAGGTTTCTTAGTACTGTACCGGTTTATTGCAATTTAAAAACATTTACTCTTAAATTTACATGGGAAAATACGATGATTGATAGACCGAATGCTTATTGAGCTTTACCATGGCTGCAACTCCAAGAAACCGGAATGGGCCACAACCTCACCTGCAGTGCATGAATTACTGGCAATCTAAATTCAAAAGAAAACTGCGACGTTTTAAATTGAGATAAATCCCCGTTCATTGCCCTATTTAAGAGATTATTGATCGTTGGGGAAACGCATTTCTAGCCAAATTCAATGTGGCCAGCTTTTACCTGTTCGGGTTATTAGATCCTAATCAGCAAAGCAAGTCTCACGGAACATGCACACGTTAAGGCTCGACACCAGAGACTCCTGACTTACAACGACCTACATTTTGGTGAAAGAATTTGCATATTTTTTTTGGAATATATGCATCGTCTTAAAAATGCACTTGCAAGCGGATATGCAAAGCAACTTCATTCCCAAAAAGCTGGCCGAAGTTGTTGGAATAAAATTATCTGGAAACCAAATCACTGGACACTGGTCGTACAACATGGGCTTGACGGGGAAATCCCAGGCTTTGCGGAAATCATGGAGAGGTCGCTCGTTAAGTTCATTGAATTATTAATGGTCACAATCGGGCATTCATTCCAACATGATTATGAGCGTCCTAATGCAGAGCTTGATATAGCACTTTGCCTTTGAGTGGCTGGGTGGAAATGTTTCCCCTATATTGACAGCTCTGCCCATGGAGGCCTCATATTTCATATATGTATTAATTACTGTGACAGCCTGCCATGAACATTGCATCTTATTTGCTTCGCGAACACTTGATGCTAATGAAAATGTTTCTTTAATGACGTGCCAGGAAGTCCTTCATGGCCACCTCTCGACGACAAACTCAACTAGTAGGTGCGCTGGGGCTACCCTTAAAAAGTGAGAAAGCTGGGAGTTATTGACTCTCTGAAGCTGACCTTCAGATATAATCAAATCAGAATTTAAAATTTCAACGACCTAAATTTAATTTAGTTTCTACGGTGCTATCAGAAATAATTTTGAGATCCAACTTTGTGTCTGTCTAACCTTAATATGTACACTGGGTTTCCCTAAACCTGGAAAACCTGGAATTGTCAGTGAAATTGGAAAGGCGTGTAAAACAGGGTTCCTTTAGATCTGATAAAAATGAAATAACCTGGAAAAGTTGGGGAAATTGAAACAAACTGGAAAAGTCAGGAAACATTGATTTACTTTGAAAAAGTCAGGAAACATTGATTTACTTTGAAAAAGTCAGGGTTGTTTCTCTTGTTTTTATAATATAAGTAATAAATCTAGCGTTCCTTACATTGGTATGCAATGTTGGATTTTCATTAATCAGGGTGGTCACGAAAATTTGTTTCAAAACCTGGAAAAGGCTGGGACATGTCAGGGATGTTGAAAGTGTCAGCTTCTGGGGAAACCTGTACTATGTACACTGGGAATACTAGAATTGTCCAGGAAATTGAAAAAAAAAACAACATGGAAAAGCTAAGGCAAAACATATTTTTGAAGATGTCAGAGAAATTCAACATATTCCATTCGCATAGCCAAAAAGTCAAGAAATGACACATTCAGTCAGAGCTGCATCTACATGTATATGAATCATTAATGGGAAATTGCCTATTTATTTCATTTAGGGACCAAATCAATAACGAAATTGTCAATTTAAAAAGCTATTATAATTTGCTGTTTCATTATGTTTATGTTTAATATATGACATTCCATAAAGTGGTAAATGCCATGTTTGCATTTTCATTTGTCAGTGTGGTCGGGGAAATTTGTTTTTGAAACTGGAAAAGTAAGCCAGGGAAGTTGAAAAAGTCAGATCTGGGTGAACCCTGGTATTTATACATTTTTCATGAAGGGCTGACAATTGTACATGTACATGTATATTCAATAACGAGGCATTATTTTTAGAAAGGTTTCTTATAGACGTGGGATATTTCAATCAATTTTTTTTGCCAAATTATGGACTGATACTATTATGTATTAAAAATAGCACTTCTGGAGTGTATACTTGTACGTTTTGCAATTCGTTTTGCAATTGAACATGCATATTCAATAAACGAGGAATTATTTTTAGAAAGTTTCTTATACACTTGGGATATTTTAATCAATTTTTTTTGCCAAAATATTGACTGATACGATTATATATTAAAAATAGCATTTCTGGTGTATATTCATGTACGCTTTAATTTCCAATTATTTTTGGATATACTGTTCCAAAGCTATCCATTAAGGTTTGCAAAGTCTTCAAAGCAAGCAAAATGTTGTTGCAGAGTTCAGTCATATGAAGCATGAATTGTACTCGTTATGGACTCTTTAACGACTTATTTTTAATATCATGATTTTAGAAAACCTAACTTAGCAACATTAATGACATATGGGTATGAGAATCCTCGTAGTTTTTTGGCGAAGTGACTTCTGTTCGTTAATTTAAGTTAGAACATTTATCGTCTCTTCTGATAGCTAATATTAAAACGAGACGCTCGAGGCCCCTTGTGTTCTTGTTCACAAGGTTTAAGCCCATAAAAATTCAACTGTTAACTGCACATTATAATGTGAAATTAAGCGAGACCCGTAAACCAAGCGCTGAATCCATTTTTGCCAATGGTGTGAAAATCAGGAATAGAAACAATGGACATAATATTTCACCCACTGACCCATTATTAGTATTTATTATCCTAATTTTCCTATTGTTAACATTCAGTTTTGAGACCTTCATAGCCATGCTTTATGTGGGAAACTGGAAAAGATTGCTGTTTTATTGTAATTGCTGGGGGACAAAAAATACCGGAAATGTCAAAGCTTAACAACTTTTTAGTAAGGTTGAGTACGGAGCTGACGACACTTTGAATCAATATATCCCGGAAACTAAATGAAATCGTGAAATTTTGGAAAATTGAACTTTTTTTTCTTTTTGTAGAATTTTCATATACATGTAGTGTATTTTGGAGTGTTTCAAAATTTTAGCAACAGTACTAAATGCATTATGGGGAGACAATCCATACATTGTCCATCTGTCCAGAAGCTTCGACTATATTTATTGATACAAAACAATTGAACAGTTGTACATTGATCAATGATGTTATTAAACCAAAGAAATAGCATAACATTTTATAAGTTGAATATTAATATAATGCGTCTTGATTTTTAAATTAAAATTTAATAAACATATAACTAATAAGAAATTATTTTCAAAACTGTCGTAAAATACTACAATGTGAACACTTAACCAATGTCCGTGAACTTAACCAAGTTGTACATACATGTACATGTATCTTTGTCAATAGCAGTTGCTTCGATTTGATGTAGTTTACGTAACTTAATTATTTAGTTATTTAGTCATCTAATTATTGTTCATTTTTAATTCTCATGTTTTATATTATAAATAGCTTCCACTATATCTACTTGTAAACAAACACACTACTAAACTGCATACGTTTTTTTTTAAATTGCGAACGATTTGTTCCTTAATTACAAGTGTGAATACGCTGTATTTATTAAATTTATTAACTGAAGGCATTATATTAAGTCGAAAAATAAATCATGCAACTTGCAATTGTTTAAATAATTTTTTAACATTGGAGACGTGTTGGGAACAAACTCCACCTTAATGAAAACTTCTAATCGCGTGTTCAATTTTGAGCCTTTACTCAAAAATGTTGAGAATAACCTAATGTTCTGAGAAGGAGTTGTTAACCACTTATCCTTCAATTCTCCTGCGTTTAATTCACTTTTATAACGCACCAAAACACAAACATCATGTCATCTAATTAAGCAAGTTATCAGGTATGACCAAAACAAGCCATCACAAATTTGTAACATGCTCCAGGGGAATTTTCCTCTTATTTACGAAAATAAAAGTGCAGCAAATTGTTTCATGTTAGGCAACGCCCAACGTGTTGCCAGAAATTTGTAAATTAGATAGGAGCGCCATCCTTAACACATGTAAGAAGTTGTGTTTTAAACACTTTTCCTTATTTTTAGGTTATTATTTCTGGCGTATTTTATTGCTTCGTGGAGAAGATACATTATGGCTAATGAAATTAATTAACGAATACAAATTGCACTAGCTGGAAATCATGCTAATTGAAGTAGTTTGATTTATTTGGGAGAAGCCTGAAACTGACCTCTGCGGTATTGGAGTTTTATGACATTCAACGGAAGAAAACGACAGTAAAAACACACTAATAATAGGCTCTGATTTGTGTTTGTCTTGACCCAAATCGGAAGAAATATTTTAAGTGCA
>JAQGAF010001348.1:0-32049 GCA_034687865.1 Kryphioiulus occultus | reverse complement strand
CGTAGGATTATTTACGTATTCTAATTCTACACACCGAGTAAGTAATGATGTTACAACATCATCAATTGCTGGACTTTAATCTGGATGAAAGACAATCGTGTAAATAATATGCAAATAACCGTTTTGTGAGGCCTGGCATTCCACGCCAAAATTGATACATTGGACAAGGGAAAGCGGATTAGCCCAGACTAATTTGAACCAAATATTTAAAAGACTACACATTTAGCAATATGCTTCATATACGTTTTGTTCTGCATGTTAAGCTTGAAGCATAATATTAAAGCTTTGCAATTAGGTTAGGTTTCTTTGGAAAAATTCGGGAATTCGCGTTATACAGACAACAAAATTATATGTTCAATTCTTGTACATGCTCGACAATTTTTTTGACTTTTGAAACAACCTTTAATGATAAACTTACTTCAACCAAACTAGAAAAACATGGTTTGTTTATATGTGATGAAAGCCTTGCACATGACAGCTTGCTCCCACATACACCACTTCCCCACATGAGGCTGTTATGAATTTTCAAAATTGTTTGTTAGCATTCATCAATGTTCAACAATACTGTATCGCATAGACTGTAGCAAAATATGCATTTCTGTCAGCATGAATGGCATTTCATATATTCATAGTGTCATATAGACTGACCAGTACCATGTTAAGCCTATTCAACACACTTCTGTCTCATGTTATGTAAATAAGTTTCCAGAAAAATATCCGTGCACTCATGTAAATAAAGTTTGAATACGGAATCGAATATGGCCTAACAATAAACTTGAGCACATACTTAGTCGCATTTGTGGAAAACAACATTGTTCATAGTATGAACTGAATACGGCAAACAATGAATGTGTCAATAAAGCTACTGACATTAATTATTGTGAACAATATACTGGTGCCTGTGAAATAAAAGCAAACTTTTTAGATAAGTATTTGCTTTTGAACCAGACTTTGACACTGATCAACTTAAATTTATTTTATTGATCGATTATTTAAGTGATCCATTGTTAGAGTATGTGGAATGCTATAAAATAGTTAAAATGAGAGAAATTTGGCCTTTTATCTAGTTGAAATAGTTCAGATAAAAAGATTCCCTTTACATTAATTTTTTTTGTTCAGTTTTTTAGATGAGAGATATTGCTTCCTGGCATTTGAAGTGTGTGATCTCACCAATGAAATTTTGAAGAGATCACGCACTCAGTCAGAATGAAACCAAACAACAGCATGGATGAGGCGTCCAGTGATGGCTCTGAGATTTTGCAACAGAACGATAATGGAGATCCCTCGTGTAATAATGGGATTTCCGACAATTCAGAAGTACATTCTGACAGTGGGGAGGAAGAAGAAAGTGACGACTGCAGTGAAAGCGACAGTGGTGATGAAGATGATAAGAATGAAGAAGGCAATGCTTCTGAAGATGAATACGAGTCAGATGAAGAAGGTTAAAAAAACGACTTCTTGTTGATTAAAAGTTGGTAATGTGGATATTCACCTAACTTGCTCATTTGCTCAAATCAGAATATGAAGGCTCTTCGGAGGAGGGTAGCGAGATTGACGAACTACAAACTGTTAGAAGAGGAAGACGTGCTGTTCCAGATCCGTTTGAAAGTGACAGCAGTGATGGCCAATCTGAAAAATGCCCAATTTGTTTGAGTCATTTTATAAATCAAGAAATAGGAAGTCCTGAAAGTTGCGACCATACATTTTGCTTAGAATGTATAACAGAATGGAGCAGGGTAAGGTTTGAAGGTTGCAATAATTGTAGTTTGTATAGTTTCCTTTGTTCACTTTAAAATTATTATTTTTGTACTTTACAGAACATGAACACTTGTCCAGCTGATAGACGCGTTTTCAACTTTATAAATGTTCGCAAAACCCTGATCGGGAAAATTATTCGTCAAGTAATTTCTTTTTATACTTCGTTTTCTTTTGTGTTTTGAGCAATCTAAATATCTTATGAATCAGTTTGAATCAATTTTTATGGGATTCAAACATTATTGAATGAAAATATACGCTTTACTAACAGTAACTATTTGTTTGAAACTAGGTTTCTGTAAAGAAACAAAATGCTGCAGCTCAGGTTGAGGAAGAAGATCCAACAAATTGCCAAATTTGCGGGCGATCCGATCGCGAAGATCGCCTTCTCCTGTGCGATGGCTGTGATATGGGTTTCCACTTAGAATGCTTGAACCCACCCCTCGCTAATGTTCCTGTTGAAGAATGGTTCTGCGTAGCATGTGCAGCTGAAAATCATCAGGGTAAATCCGTCAACGTAGTTGGAAGAAAAAAAGAATCTATTCTTTAGTGAAGGCGCTTTCCTTTTCATGCATATTATACCATGGTTTGTAGGTTTAGCTGAGGAAGCTGGTATCGAAGAAGGGGAGGCATTATCTCTCTTAGATGAAAATCACCCTAACATTGGACTTCCCCTCTTGCGACAAAGAAATGCCACCCGCATGCTGCCACGCACCAGGCAGAGTGAGGCAGTGAGGAGACGTATACAAAGAACCAGAGCCACTAGACCAGTAGATGCTGATCAAGTAATGAAATCACTTTTTGATTCTGTGACAGAGTTGCTCCAAAATTTCAGTGTATTTCACACTGCAGGATTGGTATGTTTTCAGCCTTCAACTTCAAGCGCGGATTCTCCAGGTGGACGACCTCAGCGGCGACCGCGTATTACTAGACCTAAGTCAACAAAGACGGTGAAGCGGAGAAAGACAGTCTCGAGGCGCAAAAAGACTACTAAAAAACGAAAAACTGGGACAACCCGCAAGCGTAAGACTACCTCTTCTGGTGAGCCTAAAAAGAAGAGACGGAGACGTTATAGAAGAAGAAAAGTAGGTTTAGAATGCAGCTTGTCGAGAAATGTACTAACTCGAGGAAATGCATCATATTTGTTAACGCTTCCTGAACTATTGCAGACGAGGAAGTCTTTCCGCAAGCTGAAAGTTATCCCCGCTGCAACCCCGCAGTCTCGATTGGCAGACCAACTAGGGGTGAAAAAGATGCTTCCCAATCACTTCTTTCCTGTCATGCAAGTGCCTGCAGGATCCCGAACCGCTCATCCACGCCATTCTGAATTGATAATGCCCTCACTGCGTCTCTTTGGTCAGCGAAACGAATTGTATCCCTTCAGTGACGAGTAAGTTTTCTCCAATTTGGTGTGCATGGATGATAGCCTCAGAAGTGGTTCATACAACCTTTTCCTGTTGTTTTTTTTTGGTTTTTCTTTAGCAACGATGAAGGAGGAGACACTTTGGTGCAACGAGTCGTTCCGGCCCTTAGAAACAGAACCATACATGGCAAAAGTCTATCGGCATCAGCTCTCCTTTCGCATCGTCCCGTGGCAAGTTCACGACGATTTATTGCTCGGTGAGTTTGTTTTTCAGCGTCTAGCATTCATTCGCACACGGTATATTTTACCTAAAATCTCGCTGGCAACATTATTTCGAACATTTGCAGGGCGCTATTTAAGTTCCATTTTGTCTTTTCTATTTCATAATCACCAGTCAAGTGCCTTCCTCAGCTTCAACAGAATCTCAATCCTTCGATATATTAGGAAGTATAATGAATGAGCAAAACTTGTTAACGTTAACTTCCAAAGATGTCATCATCAAGAGAGACGGTTCTCTGCGGCCAACCCAGGTTCCAGGTGGTAACGAGAGTGGTGCTAGACAGAGGCCTGTGGATCCAATGCAAGGAACGCAAAACAAAAGCAGTGGCAGCCAAAAAGAAAGTGCGTCATCCAATCTGCCTACTAAGGGCAACGACGGCCGAGCTTCCTACAGTTCTCATGGTTCCAGTGCCACTTCGGAGGATCATTCCAGTGGCTGCCAAAATTCTGACCACCACAAAAGCAGCGGAGAAGACAGTGGACACGCCAGCTCAAACTACGGAAGAAGCAATGCCTCGACAACGAACAAAAAACATGAAAAGCGACCAGAAAAGGAAGTGAAAAAACAGTCTGAGGATGAAGACATAGACATTTATAGTGACATAGAGCCAGGCTTCGAGAACGAGGGCGATGATAACACCTTGGACCAGGTTGCGGGATTAGACGACCTGGCAATGGCTGATGGCAATTCGCCTATTTCAGATGCCATGACCGATTCGCAGCATAACCAGGTGGATGGCGAGTGTAATGATGACGCTGGCAATTGCAGCGATGCTGGTAGCGACGATGATTTGGTCATCGATGAAAGCGTGAAACAAGAGGAGGATGCCAGTGATGGGGAAGCATCCGAGAATTTCGCAGCAGCAACTGCTGGGGATGAGTCGGAAGATAATGGACTCGTCATCGATGAGGCAGAAGAGGGAAGTGAAGATAATTCCTCCGAAAGAGGGCCAGCGAGCCCAGTTAGTCCAAAACCCAGCATGGATGTCGATGACGTCTCTACTTACGAGGATGACTACAACAAGGCGGATGACCCCGCTTCAGAGGAACAATACCAGGCAGGCGACGGGGAATGTGCGGAAATACCCGAAATCGAGTCCTGTTCGGAATCCGAACAAGTGGAGAAATCCGAAGGTGGTAATTTCAACACCACCGCGGACAACCAACAAAGCATAGAAAACTCAAACGAAGAAAGCGATGGTGAAAATCAAGTTGCGAATGTGGAGGACGAGGAAGACGAGGAAGAGGAACAAGATCAGGAAGAAGTTGAAGAAGAGGAACAGGAGGAGCAAGAGGAAGATCAGGAAGAAGAGCAGGATGGTATTCAAGAACAGGAGCAGGAGGAAGACCAAGAAGCCGAGGAGACCTATGTCGAAAACGAGTGCGAGAAAAGCAACGACGGTGAAAATGCGTACGAAAACGAATCCGTGGAAGACGCCGAAGATGAGCAAAACGAAAATGCCACAGAGGAAGCGGGGGAAGGTGAAGTGGAGGATGAGGAGGAGGAAGCGGACGAGGAGGGAGCGGAAGATGACCAAGAAAACGAACACGAAGACGAAACGGCAGTCGAGAAAGACTCCTACCAGAACGATGAAGAAATCGACCAGTCGTACGATGACGAAAATCAAAATGAGGAAGACGAGGCCAGGTCTGGTGGTCTCGAAGCTTCGACGGAAGGTCAAGAATCTGGTGCGGAATTTCACGAATCTGGTGCTGAAGACGCCATGGAGCAGGAGGAGGGCGAGGGTAACGCCACCGGACAGGAGGAAAACGAGGGAGATGCGTCGCCAAATACCGATCTCAACATGAACAATGACGCTTCGGAAGGGGGGATGGAGTGTGCTGAAAACGAGCAAGAAGTCACTTCTCCCCACGACGGCTTCCTCCGGCCAAGTTCTGAGGCACGAGGAAACGAACTCCCTGCAGAGGAAGGGGAGATCGAAGACAGAGACAAGGCTCGTCGCCATAAACTCAGAAATTGTACTGGTGGTGGGTTTTCGGAAACATCTAGCTCTTCCCGGCGCCGTGCTTCTCCGGCTCATTTCAGAAGGAGGCGAGGTTCTCGAGATTACGAAGAGGGGGAAATAGTGGAGGACACGCCTCCCCGTAAATCCAAAAGCAATCGCAAGTCCAGGACATCTCGTAACGACAGCCCGGACTATGACGCCGTGCCCCGGATCAACATTTCCGAGCTGCCACGTATTCCCAAGATAAAGCGCGACAAGCCCGGCAAAGACAGGACCGAATCATCCGGCCAGGAAGGTGGCAATTCATCCGGCATGACAAGCGGTAGTGGAGGTGGTGCAGGCTCTAATGCCAGTGTCAACAATAGTGCGACCGAAACGAAAAGAACAAGTGTGATGGCGAGGCTCGACACCGGCAGCACGACGGACATCTGCTGGAAAAAGCTGTCTCAAAACACCAAGACGAGAAACTATCGTGACAGCAAGCCCAAAGGGGAATCTAAGCATTTTAGGCAGAGGGGGGAAGGTAGGGAGATGAAAGAATCCGGCGAAAAAAGGAGCGCCGGCAACAGCTCTTCTGCAGCGCCGATGATGAACGAAGATCTGAAGAAAAGAGAGATGGAGATGGAAAAGGAGAAGGAGCGAAAAGAAAGAGAACGCGACATTGAATATTACGCGAAGAATGCCGAGGTGAAGGAGTACCCGAGGAGTAAGGACAGATCGCACGACAAGCGATCCAGCTCCAAGCACGAGAAGGAAAAGCACAAAGAAAAGCACCGAGACAAGCACAAAAGCGAAAAGCACAAGGAGTACAAGGAGAAACACAAGCACGGGAGCAGCAGCCGGCCGAGGGATACCTCGCTGGAGAAGGTCAAGGACCGGGGCTACGAGAAGTACGAGAAGATCGCGGCTCCCGAAAAGCTGGACAAGAAGGAGAAGAAGGAGCAGAAGAGGGAGAAGATGAGGAAGGAACTGGAGCGGATCCACAGGGAGGAGAAGCATCGCGAGCACAAAAAGAGGGAGAAGGAAAAGGTGATGGCCATCAGCAACCTGGCCATGCCCAGCCGTGAAGCCTCCCCCATCGAGATGAAGGAGGTTTACGCCTCCGGCGACAGCATCATCGTCAACGTCAACTTCAGCAGACCGCCCGGCAAAGAGAACGCGCTGAAAGAAACGAAAGGCAAAGAGGAAAAGGTCCTGAAGATCAAGGACAAGGAGCACGGGGAGGTGAGGGAGAGGAAGAAACAGCGCTCGATTGACGGCGATGGCTACCCCAAAGAGAAGCCGCGGGAGAAGTCCTCGAAGCGACGAGAGATGGACGACCAGAAGCGGGAATCCAAGCGGCAGAAGTATGGCCACGACGACTTAAGAATGACGCACCGAGAGATCATAGTGAAGTCGAGGGAGTCAAGGGGCTGGAGCCAGTTTCGGGAAGACGCCGAAGACTCGCGGCTGCTGGACGACGACCAGAAGTCCGTCGCTTCTGACGTGTCCATCGTCATTGCCGAAGACTCCATGAACGCTGCGGACTTGCAGACAGACTCCGACGACGACGTCGTAGAAATAGAACCCGGAGCCGGGGGCATCGATGACGGCGCACCACTGGAGAACATGTACAAGGACGATGCGTCGCAGTCGCCGGACGAAGCCAGCGGAGCCGGAGACGACTTCTGCAACTACGATTCCAACTCAAACGATCCAGTACCTTGCTCACCGCCCAGTCCGGCAGAGGAGAACAGCGTGTACGACCCCTTCGAGCCCACCAAGTCACCTAGTCCCATCTTGAGCCCCGAGCCATCGCCGCCCGTGCCACCTAGCGGTAGCAAGGCGGAAAATCCAGAACCGCCACCGCTGCCGGCCCTCCCACCTCTGCCCCCGGAGCCAGAGCCGGACGCACCCTCTCCTCCCAACTCCAGCTCGGAGAGCGCATCAGCCGTCAGTCTTTCGCAAACAGTGGTAACGTCTGCGGCACCGACGCAGGTCAGCATGTCACTATCGGCGACCCCGGTCCCAACCGCCGCCGTCAGCCAACCGCGGCTGTCTCCACAGACCGTCGCCGGGATCCCGTCCAACAACGTGGCAAGCACGCCGCTGGCGATGCCGGTTCAGACTCGTCCGCCGCACTGCATGCCACCCCCCATTTCGATGCCAAACATCCGAGTCCCACCACCAAACTACATTCCTAGAACGATGCAGCCGAGCGCGGGGCAGCTCTCGCCGCTGCGGCCCATGGGCTGGTCCGTCGGCACCCCAAACCTGCTCTTCCCGCCGTCGCAGCAGCAGATCATGCGAGCAGCGGGCAACTTCTTGACCCCGCCACCTGCGCTCCCAGGCCAGGGCGCTGCGAACCAGCAGTCCGTGACGCTCACGCAGATCGGGACTTTGCTGCACACTCAGGCTGCCCAGCTGGCCATGCTGTCCAGCGTGAGGCCGCCACCTGCGGGCATGCCCCCGCACATGGGGATTCCCGCTATACTGCACCCCCACGGAAGCATCCCACAGCAGTTCACGCAAGCGTCCAGTGCAGCGTTCAATTTGCAGCAGAACGGGGAGACGAAGCGACCTCCTCAGCAGGACACGACCGAGGTGGTGGACATGGACGTGGACTCGCCTTACTCGCCCGGGGACACCCTAGATCCGGCGGATTCGTTCCCGCAAACTGACAGCCAAAAAGAGCCCTCGGCGCACCCTGTTTTGGACAATGCTCGATCCAGAGACAGATTCGATTCGCTGCTCGGTTCCGTGCAAAGCAGGAAGGAGAACGTCCTGGCCAAATCGACCGAAAAAGGTGCCCACAAGGGCCGTGGCCACGGCGCCGGCGGCAAGGGATCTGGAAGGGAGAACAGGCAGCGCGACGATAACAGGCGGCGCTCCGAAGCCCAGCGCAAGCACATCGTGCGCTTCGAAGTGCCGGACAGGCAGGCCAAGAGCGGCAACCGGGGCGGCAAAGACAAGAAGGCCGAGGAGGGAAAAAAAGAGGTGACGGTGAAAATGGACGAGACGCAGCTGAAGATCCTCGACGAGCTGCCGAGCTCCGCCGTCGAAATGCAAGTCAAGGAGAAGGTAAATCTTGCCTGGGCTGGATAATGTTTGTTGTATTCAGAATAGCCCGGGCTAAACGTGGTGCTCAAAATTTCAGTTCTTGAAGAAGTTGAACAGACAGGAAAGAGTGATCGAAGAAGTGAAGCTGGCCATAAAACCGTACTACAACAGAAGAGAAATCAACAAGGATGAATACAAGGAGATTCTCAGGAAGTCTGTGCCCAAGGTAAGTGTGTCTGGCAAGATGGTTTATCGCATTTGACAAGACCATAATCAGGGTTCCCCCAAACCTGGCATGACTAATACATTTAGATAGCTGGTTATAGGTTATAAGTAATAAATATAGCTTTCCGTACATTGGCATGCGCCAAATTTTTACATTTTTATGATTATGGTGGTCAAGGAAATTTGTTTTGAAACCTGGATAAGTCAGGGAAGTCGAAAATTAAATACCTGGGGGAACCCTGTAAGAGCAGAAAACTGCTTGGATTATTTTCTTATCATACTTGTATCACAAGTAGTTTCTGAATGCTTATGCACATGATTTTCCATTGTACAAGAAAAACTTATTTTGGTGAGTAATCGGAAGAAATATTCAGAAATGAGGTTACAGTTAGACACTATTCGCTATTTTAGGTTATCAGACTAATCATTTTGATTAGTTTAACAGGGTGTCTACCAATCATGGAAAAGTCATGAAATTTATATTAGTAATGGAATTTTTGACTTGTAGTAGAGACTATTTCTGAAAATCACTATTTAGTGATGACAGAGATTGAATGGCCCAATATTGTAATAGTCACTAAAAAGCCATTGAATTTGCAATACCAAATCCAGTAGACACCCTGTTTAAGTGTATGTGCTAACCGTTGGAGACTGTTCAAGCTGTTGCTAGAAACTACCTGCACTTGAGCACATCTTTGTGACTCAGTAATCATCTTCTGTGGTGTTAAGCATTTTTTTTAATTGCTTGTGGTATGATTTTCAGATATGCCACAACAAATCGGGAGAAATAAATCCCGTGAAAATCAAGTCTCTTGTGGAAGGTTATGTAAAGAAATTCAAGTATCACAGAAAGCGAGAGTCAAAAGTGGGGACATCGAAGAAGTCGTGAAACTGAGAGAAAATATTAGTTTGTACAAAATTCAACGACATCTCTCCCAGTGATGGTCTGTTCGTGACCACAGAAAACCATGGGAAGGAATGGGTTGGCCCTTGAGTTATTCCACGCGATGTTGGAATCTCCGATAAATACCACGGATAACTATCGGGCAGGGCAAACGCAACGAGTTGTACGCTGAACATTTGAAAAGCAAATCAGAGGATTTTCAACAGTCTGATTGACAGCGACCTCACTCATCAGTTTCATTTTAGCATCGTTTTTCTTTAGCTTAGCACGGCACGCAAATTTTGTCTTACAAGTGTAAATTAATGTAACATTTTCAAGGACATACAAAGTAATGAAAGAATTACTACCTCTTTTCTGATCTTTTGCATTCTCTGCTGCATTATTTAGTTGGTGAAAGGTAATCTTTGTTGCCATTTTTTTATTTTATGAATCACATTTAACTGTGTTCAACCTCATTTATGATACTTTTTTGAAAATTTTGCTGGTCCTTTGACGGAGGAATTCTCAGGTAATGTACCCTTTAAAACTTGTAATGTACACTTTAAAACTTAATACCAGGTAATGCTTCAATTTAATTGCTGACAATTTCACCAAATCCTTTTAATTTTCTTTTTGATGGAAGTCGAAAACTGAATTTCATGAGAAAAAATTTCCTTAGTTATGTTTTGCTCTCTTATAGATTGCAATAAGGTTCATTGGCTCTGCATTGACACAAAAAGATCAAAACTGTATAAAGTTACTTTATAAGGAAATATTTCTGAGATTTTTATCTTTGCATAATTTATCCTCGTAACTAAACATTAAATCAAATGCATCAATGTAATGTTGGAAATCCCACATCTCTGTATGCCTTGCATCTATCTGTGCTCGTACATTTAATTTCCTTCCATTCATTTCTCTGGATAAGCAGCTGCTGCCACGTATTTCTAAGGGGTTAATTTCTGAAAGGATTATGCTGATTTAAATGCTTCACGATACTTCACTTTAAATGCAACTCAATTTCATATCAATGGAAACTATCAAATGAAGTATTTTATACAACGTAAAAACTCACAAACAGAAACAGATTAGGGCTCATAAATGCATGTAATAAATTACATCTCAGTCACAAGTGTAGGGTAACACCACAAGATTGAAGGTGTAGAAGTCGAGTACCATTCTTCAGCTTACCTTTTTATGAGAATGAATAAATTAAATTTACAGAAGCCTCCCACGGCAATTGGATGCCCCGCAGTAGCAGTAAAGAACTTTATTTGGTACGCTTCCAACGTCATAACTATAGTCCCATGTCAATTCATCACCGGCTCTGATGTACCTAATTAAAAAGTTCAGAAATAGAAAATGAATAGCGAACCAGTAATCGATTTTAGGTTTTTTTTAATTATTCTATATCACAGATGGCCTTCAAATGATCTTCATCCTGAAGCTTACAATATTTGAAAATTTACATCTAATAGCCCAATTCATTTGTGGCTTGGGACTTTCTAAATCTACCTGCATGCAATTTCATCCAACTGCCACTTCGGTGCATTGTATGTTTGGATGAAATATCCGGACAGCAATGAATGATTTAACATAAACTTGCTTTAATGTTGAAATGCAAAACTTGAAAATGCAGAGAACTGTGTTTTTGGAACATTCGACTTGGAACAGATCAGTTCCATAGAATAGAACACACTCAGCTGCCTGCTGGCAAAAGAACATGGAAACATGCAGGCAGCAAGCCACCCAGTGGCACAGTCAGAAACAAGCATGCAGGGGACGTTCCATTCAACACCAATTATATGAAATGTTTAACTTACTCATTAGAAAAGAAAGCAACCCAGGGAAAGCGCAAGTCGTGAGTATCCACAAAAACATTTTGTACGAAACAATTAGGCCCGCAGCTGTGCTAAAATATTAACGTCCAAAGTAAGTGACAAGTGAACATTAACTTACATGTACCTATGTTGAAATTCCAGTGAAGTAATACTTACATTTAAATATCTGCCAATATTGCCTAACGACTTAGCATCCATGACATAACAATACTCGTCCCCAAAATAACGTCGAGTGCCTGGACGCTTTGTTTTTTTCTCAGGTTCGCCTAACATTGAAACAAAATTCAAAATTGCGTTCTTAAAAATCGCATAGAAATTTTTTTTTTAAAACTATTTACAGCTTTCCAGTGACGAATCCTTGTTTGTTGTCCTGTTTCGAGGATCTGGCATGGACCAGAAACGAGATTGCTGTGCTCTCAACGATTGTTGCTTCTCTACAAGAGAAAATGAGATTTATAAAATTCCTAAATTTCCAAAACTTACTTTGTAGCGCACAGATTGAATAGCAAAGAGTGAAAGAGATAAATCTTAATTCTAATTTAAGAGTAAAGTGGAATAACAACAATACTTTAATCACACAATTCGTGTCAATTCCATACCTGTTTTCCTTTCCATAGCCCTTTGATCGGACGAGGATGTTTTACTTGTTTTGCTATTATCATCCTCACTTTCAGAATCTTTAATTAAAATAAAATTTTATGTTTAAAACGCAAATATTTCTTGCGACTCCCGATCAAGCCATAAGATGTGAACAAGATTTAATATGATTATACATAAATGACCGTTGCAATAAATGATAATTCAATTATTAATCGTTTGAAAATAGATGCTAATATCCCTCCTACCTCCTACTGTAACTGGGCTTTCTCTATTTACTCTAGGAGTTCGCTTCAGGCTAACAGTCTTCAAATGCTCAATTGTATCAGATAGACTTGTAGTTTTTTTCATCGATGTAAAAGATGATGAAAAAGCACTCTGAGAACTAGCTGATAAAAATTTAAAAGACAACACATGTCATCATTCACTGAAGAGGGGTTAGGAGGAAGTAAAAGATTTTAAAAATGTCATTTTTGTGGTCAACAACCACTGCTGAATTTGCCAAGAAACAATTTTTGAAAAGCAGGATAACCAAGGTTTGTATGCTTATATACTGGCATATACCTGCAAACAGGCAATAGTCTCAATGATCTGTCATTGTTAGTTCTATGCTGAAGATGAAATTTCCATTTGATGGTGACAACATAATTGTAAAGCATTTCCATGATTCAAGGAAGTTTAACGCATGGCAATCAACTTACATTCTTCTGAAACTGCCTCTGATGTTTCAGATGTATGGCTTTCACTTCTTTTTGTTTTTGGTTTTTCAGTTGTTACATTGTCATCAGCTTGAGAATGGCTAGATTTCGCCTCATTCTCCTTCTGCTGCTGCACATTCCTGGAGGAGATAGGAGGCCTATATTTAAATTCCGCGCATAGATTTGCAAAATAACTCGAGGTTAATGTCTGTACTCAACTGCCATCTGAGGAAGTATGCTCAATTTTTCACAACATTTAGAAATACAAATTAATAATACAGTGCGCAGAAAAAAGTATTTCCTAACTTATGATGACAACAAATCATGCCATATAACTTGCCAACTGTGATTGCTGTCTTGGTCACTAGTGTCTCTTCGCAAAACTAACTTCTTAATCCTACAATTATGCGAGTAAATTTTCATTGATAACACGGCAAATCATAAGTGACTCGTTCGATACGTAGTGACAGCCAAAAAATGCATAGTTACCTCGTGGAACGATGGCGTGGAGCAACGGGGCCGCATTGTGCTTCAAAATCAGAATCTGACGAATTCCCAACATGCTTGTCTTCACCCCAGCTCCTTAAATGCATTAACAGTCCATTTGAAAAGACTGCAAATTTCCCTTAGTCTATAGTAAATTGCTGGCCACTCACGCATCACTCATTTGCTCTTGTTCATCCCCTTCTGCATTTCTTGCTGCAGGTGCTGTTGACGTGCTTTGTTCATCGTCTCCTTCAGATTCACTTTCTTTTGCATTATTTGGTTCTTCGTTACTGTCGGAACAAGATTCCGCAACATCACTTTCATAGCCCTCCTTCCTACGCTCTACAGTTTCGATAAGATCCAATTCTGCTAAATATTCGTCTCCGAATTGTGTACCATCCTGGAAAACGTACGTAACATTGACGCACATAGTGTAGTTTATCAATGGCAATACGATAGAATAATATGGAGAAGCAACAACAAACCTCGTTTGCCCCTTGTTCTGTTAACAACTGCCCGGCATAAATGCAGATAAATCCTCCCTTAGGAATATCGTCGAGGCAACGCATTCCCCAGCCTCTGTTAGGAAATTTAGCCTTGTGTGAAAAAAATTCATACTTTTTTGACAGGTAAGGTAATGGACAAATCACCTTTTCTCAGTTTTGAAGACTTGAAGCCTTAGCTGCAAACCATTTTGTACGACCCGATTTATGCACTGGGAACTGCATTTGCATTTTGTGTTACACTCATAAATTCTGAAATTTAATTGTATCATTTCATACTTGTAGTTAGTCCATTTGTCACATACTAATCCTGTCGTTATTAGACCTACCCAGTAATCAGAGATTCTCCTAATCTTCTATAGGAATAGCCTGCCGGAGTGGATCCAGCACCTTCTTGAGTCAATTGTTGGCAAGCACACTTAGTTGGATCCTAAATACCCCAAAATGATTTTGACTTATAAGCAGTTTTATCAACAGGTTGCTGCATGACCTATGTCATAGGTCCAATTACACAAACGATAATGATTTCAATAATTTCACTACTACTTACATTGCAATTATCTTCACAGTCGCAGCATATCAAAAAGTCTGGATCTAAATTTAAATCAACTCCTTTATTTGGAACACGCTTGGTTGAATATTCCAAATACTCGGGATACTCTCTCGAAATGCTGTTCACACCAGATACACAAATATTTTCTTTCCCATATGAGATGTCTTTGATGTAGCATAAAACCTGAAATATTTTGATAAGCATTATTAGGCATTCCAATAAATCTAGCCATTATGAATATTATTATGAAAAAGTTGTTACAAACACCACTGTTAAATTTCAATGTGTGGAATGAATATTACTAACCTTTGCTGGCACAAATTCACTAAATATGTGAACATAGCTATCAGTGCTAAAGAGATCAATTGTCAATTTGGACTTTGTCATACTAAGGTAGGAGGAAATTTCATCCATCGTTCGTAGCCGTCTACCGCATGGAGCACGATAAAACACCACACGTTTGCTTACGGCCTTGTGTCGCACAATTTGTCTGCAGAAGAGGACAAGTGTCCATTTTTCAGATGAACTAAATCATTGCCACAGCATTTGCAAATCGTGAACCATAAAAGATTATACCTTTCCCAACCAGTAAGAGTTGGAATAGTAAGGGGGTTGTGGCCCTTATGCAGCGCTGGGTTATCATCAATATCTCTGAGGCAAACCATACTGCACGTGTGTGCGACGAACTGCCTACGTTCGTAAGGTGAAGTAAAATTGCGTTTCTCCACCGAACCATCGATTTCTACAAATGCTGGAATAATTGAATAAACTGCTAAGAACGCGCAGAAAATCCTCAAAGAAAACTCGACGCCTGATTAATGCAAAAACTGGTTTACATTTTGATTTAGATTCCAACAACTTCACAGGTGTAGTGCTTTTCCTAGCAACATTTTGAGATGTATGCTTGCGGGCAGTTTGCTTCCTTTCAGAGTTACCGTCATCTTCTGATTCTGCAAAACATCTTCTGAATTAGCATTTTTTGTTAAGTAAAACATTAATTTTAACCATTGTGGTCCAATTTACCTTGATTGTTAGCATATGTTGGTCCATCTAAGCCTCTTGTATACTCCACATATGGTGCACTCTTTTTCTTCGCAACAACTAGATTATGTCGACGAGATCCCTTCCCTGTTAGCCGAACCGCCTCAGCATTGGCCTTTTAATTAACGTGTTGCCGAATTAGGTTTTGACTTCAAACAAAAGTGTCGTATAATATGGTACATGTATCACATACCAATTCATTATATAATGGACCAAGGCGAGTTGATCCTCTGTAGATCCATTCAGTTCTCTTATCAGCATGGAAATACATCTTTACCAGACTAGCATCTACTTCCATTACCTTAGCTATCCACCTAACGTTCAAAAGAACCAAACACGTTGGTGAAGCAATTCCGATCATGGATAGCAGAATCTTTTAACTGTGGCGAAAGATAGAAGGAACCTGGTAAAATATTAGAAATATTAAACCTACCATTTTCCATTCCACTCTGTTTTCACAATATGACTTTTCTGCAGCTTCACCATTGGTCTCTGAAAATGACATTCATGGAAAGGAAGCATAAACTTCATTTTTAATAAAATTAAAATTGGCATTAGACGAGCAATCGGTATATACCTCAGGATACTGAAGAAGATAATTTCTTATAAATTCCTTTGAATCGGGGTGAATATCTTCCCAAACATCATGACTAGATTCGCAAACGACACGAGTTTCATTATGCTGAACGTATTGAGCATAGCCATCATCAAAAAAGATCAAGTATCTGCAAATACAAATAGATTTCACAAGAAATTGTATATCTTGGGTAAGCAACAATCTTCCAAAATCGCAATATAAAATACTAACCTGTAGTTGTTCATAACTTTAGGTGGTTCGGCAACAACGCCAGCATACATAGAGTTAGAAGTGGCCCAGTATTCATCTTTATATTGGGCTAAGATTATTCAGAAGAAAAGGAACACATTGTTCAAGAATACTGATAACACTTTACCCCGATGCAATTCATTGCCATAGTGCAATGATATGGTAATATATGATAAATATTTTGGCAATATTTTGAAACAAAAATGCCTGATCATTACCATGATCTATGAATTTGGCATTTATATCATTTCAGAAAACGTTTGGAATAAATAAAATATATTAATACCAACCAATAACGCGTGTGCCCACTGGCAGTAGAACATCGGCTAATTCATGATAAGCTAACTGCTTTCCTGACATATTTGGTTGGACGAGCTTCTTGCTGTCATATTTGATTTTATACGTTTTCTGAAATCAAAATTTCATATTTAGTTGCCATAAAACAACAGCTTTTTAAATCTATTTTTTTTTTTAAAGAGTTAACTGTCCTACTTCGTTTGTTGGTGAATTTCTAACTTCAATAATCTTGGCCCGGTACCACACTCCATAAATAGAACCTCTTATGGCGTAAACACTAACACCAACAGTCAGCTCCCTAAGAAATGCAAAAGTGAGCAATTACAATAGGTTTGTTGATAAATCATAATACTGCCTTAGATATCAAAGGAAACTTACTTTCTAACAAGATTCCCCACTGGTGGCAGCATTGATGGCTTGCTAATGTTCACTCTGGCCACAGGAATGACATCCATTGAAGCATCACTTTGCTTCTTTTGGTTTCCAGGATGCTAATTTATGTAAATAAATAACGACATCAACTTACAAAACACTTTCTTGTATTTCTGAAAATATGTTATCTAACAAATTGTCATTTAATCAGGTTTCATATCGACAAATTAAAATTGCAGATATTACCGTAATCCAAATTGGCTGCCAAGAAGAGCAATTACATAATGTTAAAAATAATCAACTCAACCGAAAGAGATATTTTAGGTAGGCTACATTTAAATAACTCACATAAGTAGTTTTTTCAAATGGCAGAGGTGGTGCTTGTGGAGCAGGAGATGAAATTCCTTTTGGACCTTTAAGATTTGCAGTATTTCCTTGTTGATTTGTAGCTAATGTAGGTCTAAAACATAAAATGTGACACATTTTAGAAAGCAAGTTTTAATATTTCGGATACAAATTAGCCAAGCTTTTTAACTTTGATATTAAAGTAATTTTAAGAATTAATAATTTGCCTGGATCCCTGTTATTATTTAATCATTGATGGCATATCTTTAAAGTAGATCGCACGATTAAATCATTAATAAAACTTTGTGAACATGAAAGTTTTGGTAAGTTGGCTGTTGGATATCAAATTTCTAAGCCATAAGCATGTCAGGGTGCAGGCTAGATGAAGAGAAATGAATATGCACGACTATTGAGACCATCCAACATGGGTAACCAACCCATCTAAGTCAACAAAGTGTGAAAACAAGGCTATCTGATATGCGTTTAGAACGATCACACTATAACTATAATGAAATATCGTGATGTAATGTGCATTACTACAAAGTACATAATCAGATATAGAATTATTTTTTCACATGCAAGTTGTGGTGGTAGGGAAAGCTGGCTTTCTCCAACTACCAAAATAAATTTGTAGTAAAAAGCAAATGAAAAATGCAATGACATTAGATTCAGTGCAATGAAAAGTAGTTGTCTTTCCTTACCTTGCTTGCAGATGTTTCAAGCAAGCAGAAGTAGCATGAATACGCTGCAGACGATCATCCAGCTCAGCAAACATTTGAGAAGTAACTTTAAACTTTTCTGTAAAAATGAGAAAATTTAGTTACATACAATAGAAAAATTTTCACGTTTTTAGAATAGGTTCAGAATAGGAGACTCTTACTGATTAGGTGAGCATAACAGGTTAGCCTAATAGAATCGTTCGCTCAGGTGTTTAGGATAGATAAATCAAAATACGGATAGGAACGAAGGAAAATACGAGTCTTCTAACTTGTACCTAAGGAAAAGCCTGTGGGTATTGTACATACTTTCAATATCACCCAATTCGGTACTGGTATTAGTAATCGCATCCTGTACTTGAGACTTGACATCCAGATTTGCCAATGCATTGGCAATCACATGATGAATGTTAAAGTTACATTCATAAGTGCTCTCATCCTCAGAATGATGCCCTTTTATCCCTACAAAAGAAATAAAGCAAGCTTAGTTGTTATTCGCACAGTACATTTGATTATCGCCTATGCATACTGAGTCTTAGATAAAATAAACTGAAACAGCAGTTTTCATTGCACTTAATTGCATGTAACTTGCAAGCAACAACATTTTACCATAAAGGTCAGGTTTTATTGTAATCTTTTAAAGGTAGTAAAATCATAGCGGTAATGCAATCTTTGCAATTTCACCACTAATAGAACAACAATAAGGAATGCTCATAGACCAAAAACTCCCCCATGCCATACCGTCAAACCATGCACAAATCAGCGATCAAATTATTTTCAAATGCTTTGTTTCACAAATCATATAATCAAGACTGCATACAATGATGTATTAAGTTGAATTCAAAATGAAGTTGTAAGCGATACGCAAAAAAAAGCACAACTTGCAAAACATGTGCAACCAAATTGTACTCGTATATAAAAGAAAAAAAATTGCCATTTTAATTAACAAATGCAGTTGATGTGTTGACATTAGATTTGTAAAAAAATAATTTAAAAAAGTTTCCTAATAAGGTGATCTGGGTGTGTATACTCATCAGGAGGATATCCATATACACATTACCATTATTCAATTGATAAGTGTCTGCAAAGCATGGTTCTTACATACATGCGAGTATATTGAACGCAACCGGCAGAGTTGTAAGTATTTAATAACGTTATCGCAACTTACGTGGATTGATGTTCTCACTGCCAATTACCAATCCTGCATGCTGAATATCACTTAACTGCATCGGCACGGGGCCGCATGCTGACAGACAAACTGCGGAAGACATGTCGTCAAGTTCGCCAGAATCCAAAAAGTTAATCGGGGAAGAGTTCGGCAATTCAACTTTTTCATCTTCATGGGAATGTAGACATTTGTAACAGTGCGTTTTTGGTCGATGGCAAAACAATGTAGGAACAGCATCCCATTTAAGGTGACGATTATTCGTAAAGTTTTGATATTGAAAACATTTTTCCTCAAAGTGTTCTGAGCATAATTTGGAGTATCGCGTCGGAGTGAAATTGGCACGTTTCAAAGTCACGAGCCACTGCTGCAGTAAAGTTGGATTTTGAAGTGGAAACCTGTGAAAGCTTACTGCTCTGTCGTACCGTTTTTTAACATTTCGAGAGTGATTACTACATCCACACGCGGCACAAAAATCTCCGGGCATTCTGTAATAACAAAAACAAGTAACTTGACCCACTTCCCTATTAATAAACATCACCACGACTGAAAATTTCATAATTTTACCACCGAATAGCCAAAATACAATGCGCCACGTACTGATTCACAGACTTCACTCAAACATAAACATGAACTTTTAACTCTGCTCGGTTGTGCAAGAAATTCGCAATAACAATACCACGCTTAGCAGACCAAAAATCGCAAAAATATGTAAACGGCAATCATAAATTGGACCACAGTATTGATGTACGAGGATTGGAATGTTAATAGTGACAAAGCATCTATAGAAGTATAGTGAGATCCAAGCAATTCTCTGATGCCATTTACACCAAATGTTAGATTAAATATCCAGCATAAGTCATGTTGAAAGACCTGGGCCCTATTCCTCAATGCTCTACAAGTATAAGTGTACAAGATTACAAACGTATCAAATGGAAAAATATGGGCTTGAAGTCAATGCCATACCCAAGGGGGGGGGGTGAGGGGTGTCAGAGGTCGAATTACTGCACAAGTCAAGGATTTGTAGAAGCTGGTGGTGAATCGACATAATGAATCTGCGTAAGAGCCTTCAATCATCGGCCATCTCGTACAGCCCAGCACTTCCCATTGTGCATTTGCACTGGGAATAGACAGGTGAGTAGCAACTGCAAAAGTTCATCTTGCTACTGAACTGTCAGGTTGAGCATGTTGCCACTATTAAAAGTCTAACCCTCATACAAGGTAGTATTGCCATGTAGTTTTACACTTTTCATTACATTTCCCGTTACAATCCACAACGTGAAAGTCTGGCAAAATTGGTTCAATGCAGTGGGAACCAAGTTCATCCCAGGCTAAAGTAAATAAATACATGTTGGCTACATGGTCTGGGTTTTTACGGCAGTCATCTTGGTTACGAACTATAGAACACTGTACAGGGCCTCTAAGAACACTGGTGACGCCAGCGCCCTCTATGTTTGCTTAGCTTCTAAAATCTTTCTAAAAATTCAAAATTCCTTATTCGCTTTACAACAAACACGTTTAATACTTCAGAGCACAACCTTACTTTTCTAGTTAATCATCCCAAGCATTACTAAGTTAGACAACATTACATGAAATCAGGCCCTAGCTGACAGAACACAACAACACCGAAATCCACACTAAGATTGCATGTAACAGGAGAATGAAAAGACATTAGTTTTACCTTTATTATCGTCGTCTTCCACAATGATTTCCATGCACTCGACTTCTGCTTCATTCATTCTAATCTTCAAGAGCCGATTAAACAATAAAAGGCTTTTAAAAACACAAAAATAATCTATTTGAGGTTACCGCTCCTGTACCCAAACTCATTCAGCTTATATCAGACGCTCAATACTGGGGGTTCCGGGGCGTGGCCGAAACGTCCCTACGCCCCGCCTCTTTCTGATCGACTACAGGTTCCAGGTATAGCAGATGAGTGGGGATATTTGCAGAGCTTATCGATAACGAATAGCTGAATTCTAGTCGATAACGCAGGCGTTCATGAGAACTTGCAACTTGTGCAAAGGACTGAAATTTAGCATAGGTTGATATTTTCCAGCTGACCAGTTTTCTACAATGTGAATTTATCTCGAAAAGTGAACTCTGCGCTTTACGGATTATCCCGTTATATATATATATTATCTCGAACAACGTACATCTATAGGCTACCTACAACCTTGCTCTGTGATGGACACCACTACTTGTGTTTACAATATATTTGAATTTACCAGTCTAGATGATGTATTCATGCCAGTGCGAAATACTGCACGAGTGAAGGTATAGCCTGTTTCAATTGTATTAAAAGTTGAGTTCATTTTCATTAATAATTAAGCTGCTGTTGTCATGTATTTTGTGAGGTTAGCAGTGTTTTTTTGAAACCCACAGATATGTATTTTGTGAGGTTAGCAGTGTTTTTTGAAACCCACAGATATCCCAGAATCTACCCTAGAACAAATTATTTTCTGGTGACACTAATTGAGCACAATTGTATGAGGTGCTAAGTATGAATTTCCTTTTAGCTCAATCTGTAATTTGGATTATTTGCTCCATTACAGTGTGTTATTAGGTAGTGTAATTCTAAGAGACATTTTTGTCATTTTTTTCCGGTAAAAGGAGAAAGTAAAGTTTACTACAATAATGGGAGGTTGATATACTCAGATGATGCTACCCAAATACATGGACTAATTAAATTCAGATTAGGGATATATTGCAGGAGGAAGAACCGCACGTAGCCTAGTTTTGAGAAACTATTCCAGCATTTGCCTGGGGTTCGAGGTTGTTGGAAGTCAGGATAGCCAAGGGAGTGAGATGCCACTCGTCCAGCTTGATTATTTGGATTTCTGATTGCTCCATGATGTACCTTTGGCTACTTACAGTACACCTGCTATGATGTGTCCAAGAAGTTTCTTTTTATTGGTGCCAATAGTGGAAGTTTATATGTATTCTTGCGAAATCCTCTGCAGTATTTGCGAGTATTATCGAATAAGGTAATTTATATTACAATGAAACATGTCAAGCAATGCCTTCGTTATTCTGAAATATAATGCTGCTGAAACCATTCGATTTCAGGAAGGGCCGCTAATTTTTATATGCATTGCATCGCATGACCAGTACGTTGCTTTTGCTACGAGGTAATAAAATTAGAGGAATAATTAAATTTTCATGAAAAGTTGTCTTGAAAATTTCACGTCACAACGTTATATGTCTGCAGTATCACTATCGAAGTTATGTTAATGCACATTTCTAATTGTTATCAGTAAAGGCGTTGTTGTCCTTCTGGAACATAATGTTAGTAACATTGCTCGAGTGGGAAGATCAGGGACTCCAACACTACCCCCACGTTGTTTGCATGTATCGCGTGAGCATCAAGGAGTAATCGTAACCGCTATGACGTGGAATGATTCTGGAACTGTTTTGTTTATTGCTGATGACAGCGGGAAAATAACTTCAGTTACAGTAAACACGCCTTCTAAAAAGGTCAGTTCAAAATGCCATGCATTAAAATAATTTTGTGTAGCATATGCAAGATTCATTGCAGTTTCAAATGAAATTTAAATTGTAAATATTACATTGTGCAGCAATACTTTTTTTTGTATTTTTATCAATTTGAAATGATACAGACAAAAACACTATTCCAAGAATCGACAGCTATGATTGCCCAACTGGATTCTAAGATTGTTCAAATGGATTTCGCTCAAAATAAATTATTAATATCCACACTCACGAGCTGTTATTTGTGTGATACGCTGAGGGAACAATATTCCCAGATTGGCAGCAAGCCAAGGTACCTTTTCCTAGTTTTCCAGCAATGCCACTTCCTACCAGTGTATAACCTTTTCTAAAAATGCTTTATAGAGCTGGAGAATTTGGAGCTTGTTTTTACAATAAATTGGAAAATCAGAGGCCATGTATTTATGCTGCCCGGCCAGGTTCTCGTCTATGGGAGGTAAACTATAGCTACAGTAAATACATGTTTGAGAAATTGATTGAAGTGCATGACATTAATTCACTGAGTTATAATGATGATGCCATTCATTAACTTGTAGGTGGATTTTGATGGAAGTGTGCTGTGTACACACCAGTTTAAACAAGCCTTAGTACAAAACCCAGTGCCTTTTGTCTCTGTCAGGTTGTTGTTTTTGCCATTTTTCAGAATTAGTTTTTAAGCTTTTCCATAATTTCTGATGCATTTCCACTTTCAGGGAGCCCACCTTTTCAGGGAAAACAAATTCTTCATGTCCAGTGCCAAATTCAGTTAATTTTTCAAGACTATTAATAATTGGGTACGTTTCCTACCTAATAGATAACTGTCAGTTTTGAATATTACTAACCCACAGAAGCATTTTTCTTTTCAGGAAGAAGTTTTTACTGACTTGGGTTAAAAATAAGCTGCTACTTATTAACCCTGCATCTATGACGGTTTTACTATGGACTGTTTTTACCAAAGATATTGAAGATGTTAAAGTTCGAACCAAGAAATTATACATTTGGTTCGTTGATGGACGGTTTCACAACTTTCAATTATTAACAATTGAAAATGGAATTTCAAAACTACTCTCTCACTCCTATTGGAAGTTAAGTGCCTTACTCTGCGATTTTTATAAATCTACGGTCATTTTGGCCAGTTCGCGAAATCTATTACCTAGGCATTTGCTAGAAACCTTAATCTCCCATCTCAGTCAAATTGAGGAAAAAGAACTAAGAAAAGCCACTGAAGATCTAGTGGCAAGCCTTCAAGAAGCGCCTGCGATATTCGATAAAGCTGAAACTAAAGGAGGCCAGTTCCATTACCACATTGAATCTGGAATTTATGTCGTTAATCGTCCGAGAGGTGACCTTAAGCAATTGTCATCCTATCCAGAGTGTAGTACTTCTGGAAGTTTGCCTACAATAAGTAAAAAAGCAGACAATGGAGTAAGGCATTCCAATGGAAGTACAAAATTTGACGAAAGTGTAGCTAATGCAATTGGAAAAGCAGCTAACTTTCAACAGGAATCCAAGATCAAAAAGGAGCCTTTCACAAAAAAACCTGCAAATGCTTTGAATAGTCAACCCAGCATTGCACAATCAACTTGTAATGCAATGAAAAAGTCTTCCAGTGGTAGTGATATACAGCGCTACAAAGATGGAAAGCTGAGACTACCCCGTGGCAGCTCACTGGAGAATTTCTACTATGGTTATCAAACCGTACCCATGCCAATGCCATACCTTGGTGGAGCATTCTGGGATGCTGATCCAATATATGGCTACCCTTCACTGACAGCTTTAAACCCTGGTGCTGCACTTGATGATTTACGCAATAGGTAATGATTTATGGAATAGCTTTTCTGTTTGAAATAATTGTTTTATATAATTTTTCAAAATTAAATTGCAATAAAGAATTTTCTTATTTATTTATGAAATAGCTTTATGTTTGAAAGAATTGAATTTTTTTATATATAATTTTTCAAAAGTGAGCTATTCCATCCTTTCATTATCCTTATTAAATATCTATTGACTGATTTACAGCCTGACATCCAAATACAAATCTGGCAAAGAGAGCATCCTAGGGAAAATTGGTGTTTTGGAAGATCATCTGAAGTCTATGGTCACTGACGATCCACCAGAACTTCTGGATGTCCCAACTGGAAATAACAGTACCTCTTGTCAAGGTAAAAACTAACCTGATAGTTGACCAATTTAATTTGTTCACGAGTTATCTAATAGAATTCATGTATTTCAGATTTCAACTCAGATTTGCAAAATTCATACGAAGAAACAATTAGTACAAAGATTTCGCCAATACTCAACATAGATCTTACAGAATTGTGTGATGCAACAAAAGCAGCTTTATCAGCCACTCGCAATCCCTCACTGATTTCGAGTATTTCAGATCATCAGATTCTCGAACAATGGGTGAATGTGCTAATTTCCACTCAGGAACTTATGTATTGCACACTTTATGATCAAAGTAATGCCAGTATCACGTGTAAGCCGGATATCATCGCTTCTGAAGACTTTTTCCTTCCCAGTTCAAGCAAAACTCGATACAATAATCAACTTTGCAGTTCAAAGAATGTTTTGAGGCGCAATAGTTGGCCAAATATAGGTTGTGATAAAGTGAACTCTAATGCGTTCGGCAAATGCAAAGAAACGCTATCATCCAATGGAGATGAAACTCTACAAAACGTTTTCAAATCATGCCCATCGGCATTAGAAAGCATTACGATCTGTGAACAATGTAGTGATCAATTGCCAAGACAGGGTGGTACAAAATTGCACTTTGAAGATTTCTTATGGTGGTGCGATATGAGATTACTGGATGGAAACCTCATTATGCAACTTCAAGATGCCAAGGCAGACCTATGTCTCCTTTGTCATCCAACTATTTTTACCAAAGACCCATGGGGCCTAAGATTTGACGAGCAGAAACTTGTTTCTCAGTTGGCAGCAATTTGTTTCAAGACGAAAACATTTGGTAGAATTTGGAAATACAGCAGAGATTTTGCTTGTTTCAAGAATATTACAAATCTCGAACAAATAGGGCAAGCTTCTGAAACCCATGACCCATTGAAACTTGCACTTAGTAAAAATGAAACTGAAAAAGACGACGTTGTATTGGACCATGCTCGTGCCATTTTCGTCACGAACTTTTTTCACCTACTTGACACAAAGGAGGTTTTTCGCGAGCTACACCATGACAAACAATCTACGTTCCAAACTTGGACTGTAATTCTTAGTGGAGTCATGAGAAATGGTGCAGATAGATACCCTGAATTCAAGTCGTTCAATCCTTTGCTGTCAGCATTAAGGTATGGTTATAAAGACATGATATTATGGGATTAGTGTATTCGAATTAATCACTGTCGCTAAGTGTTTTTTTTTTGCAGTTGTCAACCTCAAGACTTTTCATCAATAATTGACAAACTCCTGTCTGAATGGGATTTGTTTACGGCTCGTGACGTTTTGTATGCGGAACGACTACGGAAAAACCATGCTCGTAACATTTTCATAGAATATATGGATGCAATAAATGAACACAAAAGTCCTAGAACTGAAATTTCCGGAGGTCACGTTCTGTCCTCGCGGCAATCGTAATTATTAATTTTCTACATCAGTGAATGGGATCATGAAATTCATGCTCGTGTAGTACTTATGTTTGGCAATTTGTTTAGATATCAAGAGATATGCAAGGACCCTGTGGTACATGTAGCATGGTTGAGTTATCTTCTACAAGATGGACTACAATCATCACCAGAGCTCATTAACTGTGTATGTAGAAAGCCTAGGTGAGTCAATTGAAATTACAGCAACATATACGAGTAGTTTTTTCACTAATTAATAATGATTCTCTTCCACACAGGCCCTGGGCACATCTTTTGCGCTGGAGAAGAACTGATTTGATATTACAAATTCTCAGACTGAACCCTGAAAATCGGACAGCGTGCCAGCGATTGTGTGAACAGTTTGGGTAAGTAGAGATGCTTTTTTACACTTTATCAATTCCATAAATGTGTTCGAGCAAATTCTTGTTTCAGATTTTGGCTCGGTTACTTGTATCTTTGTCATGGACATGGCAGTCGCCTACAAGGACTAATAATTTTAGTTCAGTTGGGCGATATTACCTTATTTAGTGATCACTTCAATATCGGTGAGTGCCGTGATTCTCATTTGTGTTTCCTCAAAATCATCGCATTCAACATGGGCATGTTATCTTTGTTAATAAGCAATACTTCCTCGAACTACTGACGAGTGGAGAGCTGTGCTGCACCTGCTAGCCAAGAAGGAAAATAGGAAAAATTGCTGCCTTTTCTGTGAAGCAATCCTCACTGAAAATTCTTTGAATGAAAACGTGTCAAAGAAAAATATTCTATCATTTGAAAGTGTTGCACCATTTCTTTTGAAACGGTGGGGAACTGACACTACGCTTCAATTATTCAAAGAAATTGTGGAAGAATTTCCAGGCATTAAATTCTCCGCTAGTTTTTACAGGCAGTGCATTTTATCAGCGAAATTTAAGCTGCAAGCAAGGTAAGTAATAAGTTCCGAGTATCCGCCTTGTATAGCTTAGCAACGAAACGAAAAATAGATTTTTAGCATTTCATTGCTTTTAGGAAAGTAAGAATTGTTCTAACAATTCCATATTCCAGTAACATAGGGATTAGTTGTTGTTTATAAGTAGGACACTAACATGTGTGTTCTTGGTTAATATACAGAAACATGAATGTGAACAGTTCAATGTTCATGAATGCAGATGTGCAGCCTTCTGATAAAAACTTTGCATCCCCGCAGGTAAATACAACAAATAAAAATATTTTTGTTGAGGTCACGCTTAATGTTCACTTATTTGTTGCAGATAAGGTCACACTTGAAGAAAGAAATGAGAGATTGTCGGTTGGACAATCCAGAATTACTAGCAATCAATCGGTGCCCTTTTCGTGAAGATTTTCCTTGTCATTGGGGTATTAACATAGACCTTAGTTCCTTATGCCATACTTGCTCACTGCCATTAGCATTACCATTAGCTTCTGCACATGAAGGTGGAATTAGAATTTTTCCTTGTGGTGGGTAAACAGCACACTCGTTATTCAATATGAAGCACAAAGCGACACTTGTTATAATTCTATCAATCATTAATTGCAGGTCATGGATACCACTCGCAGTGCATAACCAGCAATATCTGTCAGAGGTGTTGAATTAAAACTGTTTCTGCATGCGGGAGTGTTATTCTACTAGATATTTAGTCTAATTGACAATGATAAATGATCAACAACTTACCCAGAGATATTTTAATTTTCGTTTGCATTTCAAATACATGTTCCTGCAACAAATCCAAAGTTTTTTAATGTAAATCTAGTTTTATTTGTTGAATTTAAAAATAAAATACAACTTTTTAATTATATGGATTCGATGTAAGTTATTTACCCGTGTTTGTATTGAGAATAGCATGCTTGGCATTATCAATTGTGTGCAACGAGCTCGTTGGTTGTATGCTATCTTATAAATGCAACTAAAACTTGCTTAGGAAAGTGCATGGTAATCCAAACTTATCTCCAAAGTATTGCATAGCAATTGAAATGCTAATTGGCCAGCATAATCTAAAATACCATCAGAAATGTCAATTAAAATATTGAAAGTTTGAGAACGATAGTTTCAAGTGCCCCTTAGTAAATCTTATCACAATTTCTTTTTTGATTGAAAACCTAAACATGTGATATATGTACTCTTATGTAGATATTGAAAAGTAATAACACTGCATGGAGCTTACCTTTTTTGCTCAGTCTCAAGAGAACATGCAACTCAGGTACTTTGAAGTCGCCAGTCACTGACACTGCTAGATTTCTTCATGTATCACATTTTCTTTGGTTCAGAATTTATCCATAGGAAATTCATAATTTCTGTAAGATCATAGCCGAACATGCTTTCCTTTTGTTAAAGCTTGTAACGTTTTGTATGTCACACTCCTATAAGTACAAGAACAAGTCAACGTGGTCTTATCGACAGCATTTCGGAGGCATGACAATTTGTGACAAAAGGTATTTAAATATTACCTGAGTGCAAGTGTCGGAGCAGCCGTGGAAAATAAGATAAATATTTGATGACTCTCACTTCTCAATGCATAGAGTTTATGCGTGGGGCAGCATAAGTAGCTTTCAGTGCAGGGATGTTTTAATAAGCTTTTAAATTGGCATGCCTCGATTGTTCCAGCTACAGCTGTCAAATGTAAATGCGATGCATAAATATATTGATAACATTGAATCGGTGCATAAATTAAATTAAATGCCAAATGATGAATTTACTTTCTGCTTGATCTTCATTAAAAATAGCTCCCAAGACCATTTTGGAAAATGAGCGTAAAATGTTCAAACGTTGCTTTGGCGATAAAAAATTACCTGATAAATGGTAAAAATTCCAAAGTCAGTTGAATAAAATCACATATTACACATTGGTGAACAGCGAATGAGCGCACGCAGACACACTCAGCAAATTTACCAACCAAAACACTTACTTTCTTGGCGACATCCCTCTTCAGGAAGACCATGAGGAAAAACTGAACACAAACATTTACTGTCATCAGTATTTACAAGGATAAACCTACAGGATAAGAAAAATCTCTTGAATAATAATATTTTTGTGGCTGACATCTAAAAATTCTTAAAAGCAACCCTAAGATTAAAAGCACATTTTCCTAGACAAATTCTAGAAGTTGTAAACGCTTGATCAAATATGCTTACCCTAAAATGTTTTTATCTAGAATAATAGTGTTAGGAAATCCATGGTATCGATATTGAAGAGTGGATTTTAAAATATCATAGGCTCCCTTCCAGAATCTTCCCACCTAGAAAGATTCAATTGGGATATGTTGCATTATGTATACAACATATTTTTTTTATTTTCCTCACAGAAGGATTGACTATATTGCCATATACGAAATACTGGGCGCAATTTTAGATATATTCGGGTTTTTTTTTCAAATTCTCAAGTTCGAAACAAGTGTTAAATTAACTTACCTCTTTCTCTAGCTGTGTTAAAGTTGGTGTATCACCACAAAGAGTGCACACCTCTATGCCTTGTACCAACTGAAAAACCAATAGCCTATGTGGAACCTTAAAAAACAAAAAGCGAAGTGTTCATCATTATTCTCAATAATACTATATTATCATGCAAATGCGCAGAATCTATATTTAAATGAAAATACTTTAGGACTGCCGACTGGAAGAAATACTGGGACATCTCTGCATGTTGCCTGATGGGAAGTTGACAGATAAAGCGAAAGCAATGCCATTTCTTTTCCATTTAATGTCCACCATTTCTTTGATGCCACCACAACTCGTCCATTCACCAAGAGGCAACCATATGTGCTATAGGCACTTTCCACAAAGGAATCTAGATAACCCTAAATAGCATAGTGATGGACATTTTTCCACATGAGCAAACCATCCAGTTAAGCAGAAGTGAACTAAAGTGCACAATCCCTTACTTGCAATGCCAGACTCTCTGGGCACAACAAACAATCCACACCGCGAATCAAATCGCCAACCAAAGGCAAGTCTGGATTTGGTTCAACCAGATGCATCAGTAGTGCATCTATAATGCTAAAGCAACTCTGCCAAGAACAACAGAACCTTTTAAAATATGCCATTTTCAAATTAACAGTTTCAAATTCATTAATCACATAAATTATAACTTACTCTTAAATCTCTTTTTAGTCTCTCCACGTTTTTTAAGTTAACTATATCATCCATTCCAATAAAAAACACCATGGCATAGAAAACATTTTCCAAAAACTCGTATAGGTGGCTATCACAAGAATTATCGTTGTCTGTCAAAATTATTAACGTAATACTGCAAATGAAAAAAGTCAAGGTTATACAATGTCTGAATTAGTACGCATAATTTTCTTTCTGTGTATACATCAATGATAATAGAAGTTAATTACACAAAGCTGGATTAATTGATAGGAAACGTACAGTAATTTCATTTCCTAATAGGCCTACATGTAGTAAGTTTCAAAATTATGCTTAATATTGTAAAATAACCCACAACCCTTTTGCATAATAAAGAGAAAATAAAACAAAACTTACCTATCATAATAGTCTCTCCATACGATTTTGGTTTCTTTGGTCATTGAACTTATCAAAGTGGCATTATGAGATTTGGTAAACATATGGACTCCATTGAGGGAGCCAATGATTGGAAATGGGAGCTAAAGAAATGACAAAAAGTTTATAAGCGTTAACAAAATTGAAGAAAGAAGGGGGAATTTATGTAAATGAACAGAGCCTAGAGTTATTCTGCGTGATTTTGTAAAGAAGTGTACTGTAGGTTAACAGCAGCCAGTAGGCATTTTAAATATTGCTGCAATCAGCATATAGTGCCAATAGTGGAAAACACAATCGAGTAGAAATTAACCTATGGAACACAACTTGTTTCGTTTTTATATACAGTAAACAAGGCCAGGTCACCGAATGCAATACAATGGTTCAGTGGAGCGGATACACAAATACTGACAGTCTGACAACCAAAATCGTTTGTCACCAAATATGCAGCATATGCATGCATATGTGAGAAAGATGTAAATTTGTGAAAGCTTTGCTTTTATTGTCCTCTTTGTTCCTCTTTTGACATTCTTCTCAGACTGTTTTACCAGGACTATACTATTTTTCGCATTTTGGCAACAGTCAAGTTTATTTACCCTGGATAAAGCAAATTCCATAATTTCCTTCAAGCAACAGAGATAAACCAACAATATGGCTTGTTTATAAACAAGTTTTTAAATCCAATAACAAGCACATAATAATGACAATGATATTATCTTTCTTAAAGTCAATCACCTACATGTACTGTAAGTCTAGCAAGACATCATAAAAATGGGAGCTGTCTGCAAAAACACCTAGAAAACGTTTTTATTTTATTCCCTTGTTCATCCTCCAAAGCCCTTTACTGAGCCATGACAATTAATTCGTCCAACTAACTTCTTTTGCTTTTCCAACCATGTCTACATATAGATTGCCAAGTCATGAGAAGATCATGGTTAATAACTTTAAGATCTTGGTAGATAGGAGAAGTCTGCATGCAGTTTTGTCGAATTTTCACAACAAAGAAATGTCATTATAGAAATAAAGATTCATAGTAGGTTAGTCAGGGATACTGCAAGCAGTACAGCGATATTCAGATTTCCAACAAAAATTATTTTGGGTGCAAAGCAATTTCACGAAGTTCACGAATGACAGGACTGGCTAGTGTTATTACTGAGAACTTTTGCATGACAATGTCATTGGAATAACACTGTCTAAGAATTGAAAAGTAGGGTCCCCATAACACTGCACGTACATGTAGCCGATATGTGCACGCATCACAGCCGGTGTCACTGTCATTATTTCCATATTGATATTAAGATATCCAAATGTCGACCCTACACAGTCAGTGATACTGACATTATTCATATACTGACAGTAACGTTAGTTGTTTGTTTGTGGAATTTTTAACGTTGGCCTATTTTCGCACCTATTGGGCCCATCCCCAACGCCAGGGGGCAGACCGTCCTCCTGGAAATTTAGCCGCAGGGAGGAATAAGCCCCCTGAGGGATCTTTAACGTGCAGAGAGCGCGGGGGATC